>OZ024745.1:58642071-58662071 GCA_964016885.1 Eledone cirrhosa
TGTGTGTTATTCAGGTCTTAAGAAAATTTATAATATAAAGAAAATAATTGAAGCAGGTTTATGGATTTAGAGCTTACTTCATGCTATATCGCGATATTTGTCAATAAGAAGTGAAGTATGAGACATTGTAACTTATTCTAGAAACAGTGATTCGTTTGATAACGAAATACCAATCTTTTTTTTTTTTTTTTTTTACATGATCGACATGATCCCAGACCTCACCAAATGGGGTGGTATTCATCAAATTGAACGAAATAAACAATGTTTCCATTAGTCTTTCCATTGCTAATACACCGGTCACAACTCATGGCGAAAAGGAACAACGTGAAATAAAGTACCTTGCTCAAGGAGGACATGATGGATCGTAAGGTCCGAGAAACGCACTCGCAACCTTACACTTGCGAATCGATTTCTCTAACAACTAAGCCACACGCCTTCACTTAATATTGATTATAAAACATACTAATTATATTAAAGTAAGGCGTTGGATTAGTAGAATTGGCAGTGTCGGATAACAATTCTTGCAGTATTTCGTTTCTAAACTTTAACTATAAAATATGTACCAGTCAAGTATTAGTCAATTAGTCATGCATTCTGCTCTATATATTCAACTCTCTACCGTTAGTTTGTGGAAGAAACTATGTGCATATTTTCATATACAAATGTGTCAGTACACACACGCGCACACACACACGTGCACACACACACACACACACACACACACACACACACACACACACACACACACACACACACACACACACACACACACACACACACACACACACACACACACACACACACACACACACACACACACACGCCCCCTCCCACACACACACATATATATATATATATATATATATATATATATACATACATACGTACATATATATATATATATATATATATATATATATGCATCGGTGTGATTTGGATACATTACAGAATTCGTTATTTTTTAATTAGTGCTTTCTGCCAAGATAAAGTGAGAGAAGTCAGTATTAATTTAGTAAGCTAGAATACACTAAGTTGTTTACGTGGAAGAAAGCTAAACTGGACTTCATAATCTAGAGTCATATTTAAATACTTCTACAACATTGCAAGTAACTGTGAAGCTGAACGTCTATAGAATTTATCTGGAATTTTACCAGAAAGATTTGTTAATCTTTTTTCTTTAAAATATACACTGGAATGATATTGTAAATTTAATCCTGCAAACAACCTTTAACTGATTCTTACTCCAGGAAGTTGGAATACATTTATTCTTTATTTGACAAATCCTATTTAGCAAAGAACAATATGGCTGGAGAGATATCATCCATGATATCTATTATTGTTGAGCGAAGTAAACTATGAATAATCGTTTCTTAAGGAAAAAATAATATAGAATATATATGTTAATAATAGATATAGTTTTCGGCTTGATAAACGTTTCATTTTAGCATAAATAAATTGTAGATCAATCAGAATTATATATGTCAGGCAATTCATCAAGGAATTGAATTTTCTTTTCTTGTCACGTACATGAACAAATGAAATTTAATACAAAATACAAATTTAAAAATTTAAAGTTTGTATTGGGAGAAACAAAACGAAATTTCCTAAATATGAGTTATACAGAAAAATTAAATAAATAGAAATTATATATAGAAATTTAAAAGAATTATTTTTACTTTAGAAAAGAAAATTGTAATATATTCACTAAATTGCAAATATCTTCTCAGCAAGAGTTTTTATTGATGAAATTATAGCTGATGATTATCATTTACTGATATAATTCTAATTTTATAAGTCTGCACATATTTTCAATTCGAGCTTAAAATAGGTATTCAAAGAACATAACTGATATACTAGTTTGTATACAATACAGAAACTGGGAAAACTGTTGAAAGTCTGCATCGGACATAGTAATAATAATACTGATGTTGGTCCCAAGGAATTTAGTTGCTGTGAGGTGTGGATCAAGTTGACGTTTCGGGTCAGGGTACCTCGCTCGAGTGTGCTTAAGTAATGGCGAGTTGAAGGGGAAAAAAGAAATGAATACATTTGTGTTCTTGTGGAAGACCAGCAGTCGTCCATGATAACCAAACACCCCTCTCCACGTCACCAATGTTGTCCAAGAGAAAGACAAAGGCCGAAACAGCTTGGCACCAGTAATATCGCAACTCATTTTTACAGCTAAGAACATACATTCACACACACACACACACACACACACACACACACACACACACACACACACACACACACACACACACACACACACACACACACACACACACACACACACACACATTTTTTCCCATTTTTCTTGATAATACGTTTGGCCATTTGTCCACCTTCATTTGATGTATTAACTTTTTGGCAGAATAGGATAATGTTTTGCTTCAGAAAACCCCAATATTATCGTTTTGTTGTTCTGGATGCTGCCAATGTTTATTATTCATCCAATATAGAATATCCTGACATTTACCATTTGTGCATTCCTAAGACATTAGTTTTGATAACTGTATGAGAAATAAACTTTTTTATTGGCCTTTATTGGATGTGAGTGTTTCCCAATAGCGTTTCATTTAACACGCTATGAACAGCTGTCAAAAAGCCCTAGCTTCATTTTCGAGTCTTCGAAGAGCTTCTAATGATTTTATACATAAGTTAGCAAACTGGCAACAATGCACAGATGTCAGCAATACAGAAAAATGTCAGTAGTTTCAAAAAGTAAAACAGTGTAAAATAGAAAATAGGAAATAGGAAATTTAAATCAAATTCTCGTAAGTCAGAGTAAATGAACGGCATTTTTGTTAGTTGTCTGGGCGATCTACATGAAATCACATTTTCAAGATAGTGGTATAGAATAATAATAACATTAATAAAATTCATAACATTATTTTATGATCTGATTTCAAATCCCGCCGAGGTTAACTTTGCCTTTCATCCATACGGGGTCGATAAAATAAAGTACCAGTAATGTACTGGGTAATTGCTGGCCTTGTGCCAAAAGTAGAAACAATTATTATCAATAATATTGAAATCTAGTAATATTGATGACGCGGCGACAACAACAACAGCAGCAATACCAATGATTTCTGATTTAGGCACAAGACCAACAATTTTGGGGAGGATAAATTCGATTAAATCGTGCGTTGCTGGTACTTTATTTGATCGACCCTTTAACGATGAATGGCAAAGCTAACCTCGGTGAGATTTGAAATCAGTATGTAAAGGGCCGTTAAGCAAGGGAACAGTTGTGGCCGCGAAAATCAGATCTAAGGGCTGAAACTAAACTGTTACACTGTGAAACCCAGTAACTAAGCACAGTAACTAAGTGAAATGCCACGTTGATAATAATCTGGAATCACCTTTATTAAGACTTTATGGTTAAAATGATGAAGGCATTAACTACATAGTTAGAAAATGCAGTGAAAATACAAACGGAGACACGACAACGTTGCACAGAATGTTCACTAGCAACTGTTTGGGAAATATATTTTGGACGGACACACACACACATATATATATATAGTATGCAATGCTTAACTGAAGGGCAAATTCGATACTTTTTTCCCTTTTTTTCATTACTTAATTTTGTTTTTATTCTTTTTTAATATTTCCATCATTGTATAACTTTTTTTCAATATATATATATATATATATAACGAAGGAAATGTGGTAAGGAACCAGGTGGACCATAACGCACCAAAGTACTCAATACTTAGGGTAGTAGAGTGGGTAATAGGAACGAGCAGGACCCCGACGGCTGAGCTCAAGCCGTTTCGACGGCTAATTCTGGACTCAATTGGTCCAGAATTAGCCGTCGAAACGGCTTGAGCTCAGCCGTCGGGGTCCTTCTCGTTCCTATATATATATATATATATATATATATATAGTTAGAGGATTCATAGACGGTGATGATCATGGTCTGAAGTTCGATCCTGGTCGAGAATAGGGTTCCCGGTAAGCGTTTTAAGTTTTTTCTATGGGATGTAAAATAAAAACTGAAAAAGATTACATGCACCTCTCGACCAGGATCTTCACCGTTTCTAGTACCTACTGCTAGTCCACTGAGACAGCAACGAAAATCTACTGAAAATTAATACTTATAAACCTACTTTCAAAATTTTCAATACAAAATGATGTGATGTCGTTCATGTCTTTCTTAATGTTATCGCTCCTACTTAAGGTCGACTTCTAAATCATTTGAGAGTTCCATAAACTACATCCTTGTTTTGTTTCTCATCTATCTAGACTATATTCTAACCTGTAATCCATGTTTCTTTTCTGTCGCGCCTGAATCCCCCCTCTCCTCTCTTTCTTTCTCTCTGTGACACACACACACACACACACACACACACACCCACACACACACACACACACACACACACACACACACACACACACACACACACACACACACACACACACACACACACACACATATGAGAGTATTGAAGTTTGCTTGAAGCATTGTGGAATAATAGGTAAATATCTTTAAGTCGTTTGGAAGCCTCGACAATGCAAATGGGTAAATCTCCGGGTAACAAGATCCGGTGGTGGAGAGAGAGATGTAAGTGGGTGTACGTTGAGATGCGTGGCGTGTATAAGACGTGTAGAGGATAAATATATATAAACAACAAACAGCGGAGGACGCGTTTCGCACCTTTCCGACAGACAACCTTTCCCCCACCCCGGAAAAAACCCCAGTTGATGGATGTGAATCCGAAATATATAGGGACAATTAAATCTCTCCCAAGGTAACTCTCTCTCGTGTTGTTATTTTTATTTTATCCTTTATACTCTTTCCTTCATTCCTCTACACGTTTTATACACGCCACGCATCTCAACGTACACCCACTTACATCTCTCTCTCCACCACCGGATCTTGTTACCCGGAGATTTACTCATTTGCATTGTCGAGGCTTCCAAACGACTTAAAGATATTTACCATATATATATATATATATATATATATATATATATATATATATATATATATATATATATATATATATTGTTATAACGTATATATATACTTTATTATTGCATGTACATTTGGGGCAATAGATTTGTAGATTGTGCTTAGTTATTCGACTGACTACTTGTGGGGTATAAGTCTGCTCCATCAAAAATGAAATGAAGTAACACCACCGTCATGACCATCACCATCACCATCACCACCAGTCCCCCAACCTGTAACCTTCTGGTTTCCCTACCCCGTTGAGGTTTTTCTTACAAATAGTGGAACACCAACAGCACCAACCTCACAAGTTTTGGAAGACATGGGAATGTCATGCACGTTGCCCTGTCTTCTATTCATCAGATTATTTTATTAGAAAAAAAAACTGAAGCAGAATTTGAGAGGGGAAATAAATAGGCTTGACGTAAATTTTATGGGGGTTTAGTTTGGCTGGATGTTTCAACGTATAAAACAAATTTGTGCTCTTTTAAGGATTATCTTGATTTGTGCCTTATGGCTATTCTTTGGTGGTGGTGGTGTTGGTGGTGGTTGGAGGTGGCAGATATGTTTATAATGATCAAATATTTTTTCTTCTGTTATATTTTATCCTTCATTCAATGTAACACCTATTAGTAATTAAATATTTATTTTATGACTGAAGCAATTCTGAAATATAGAAAATATTACTCACCTGATCTAATATTAGTGGCCGAAGTTTGCAATATTAAGGTTGATAGGCATACTGAAAAGATAATAAAAATAAGAAGAAATAGTGAATTACTTCGAGATATATAGTATGTAACATTTTTAGTTTTAATCTGATAGATGAAACGAAGCGTGGATTTGCTATTTCCATTTAGAAACTACATGGTCTGGACAGAAAATATATATGAAATATACAGTTATATCTAGAATGTAATATCTCTCGTATTCTCTCATTTTAAAAATTGGTATGACATATAGGAAGAGACTGGGCCTATGGACTTCACAATCACTCAAACTCCAGTGGGATACTCTTGGATGTCAACACATTGATGGCTGGAGGAAAAACATGTAAATGGAAAAAATTCCAGAGAGTTTACTTTCGGTGAAGGTACAAAAAGCTGAAGTGGTTAATGTGAAGACACGATATGAGTGAGGAAAGAGGAGGGTGTGAAAATCTTTATATTTTCCCTCTTGTCGGCTGATGTGGTGGCAATTAAGAATGATTAGTTGAATCATTTGAGCCCTTTTCACGGAATTCCTACGCTTGTCATCATTTTTGCTGCCTTGAAATAACCCTTTTTTTTCGGTGAAAAAAGACAGGATTGTACTTAGAATGTTCAGAGTCGAAACAGATATCCTAAACAATGAAAATAGAGATGTTGTAGTTTGATTTAGAGATCCAATATAAAGATTCCTTTATACAGAACTTCAATGAAAAAAAACAACCATATTAGTGTTATATTCGTTGTCAACAGATTCCTGGTGTTTGGAAGCAGAACAGATAAGATTCGTTATGTTATAGCAACAGGTAAGGCAGAAAGTGTTGCATTTTCTTTTTGTAGAGGCTGGGCAATGCTCGAGTGAAACTAGTATTGAAGAAACAAATAAATGAACAAATAGTGTGCCAAATCAAAAGAAAATCCATCTAACTATGACTCATAAACATCATTAATATTATAGATTAATTTCCATAAGGTTATGGCAGTTGCCGGAAATTAATCGAGAACATTTACATGACACTGGCTGATATGTATGTATGTATGTATGTATGTATGTATGTATGTATGTATGTATGTATGTATGTATGTATGTATGTATGTATGTATGTATGTATGTATGTATGTATGTATGTATGTATGTGTGTGTGTGTGTGTGTGTGTGTGTGTGTGTGTGTGAGTGTGGGTACGTAAATATGTATATCTGCATCTATGTATAAATACCGAATTGACAGAGTTGTTAAAATGTTGTATAGAAAGCTTTGTATTATTCGATCCGGTTCTCTGCCCTCTGTGTTCAAACCATCTCTTCTACTAGTACTTTTGTTATATCAACTATCATATTAATAATTTCTAAGTATTTAGTTAATAAGCTTAGTTTCTCTGTTAATAGTTCATTTGGGTCTTTGTCTTACATTTTATCATGATTAATAAAACAGTGCAATTAGCACAAATTACTTGATCTAATCCCCTATCTGTCTTTCGCTGATTGTCAAATGGCTTTTCTTTCAACTTAACCTTTAAAAGGTTATGGACTATGTAATCTGCGCTGTAAAATGAAAGAAAATTGTAACTTTATATAAATATCATGTTATTGTTACTTAGTCCCTGGTCAGCAATAGTTAAGTAAACCTATGACTACTAGGGTTCTATCCATAATAATTCCACCTTTTATTAAGACGGTGTATGGAAGACTACATTATACTATAAATGAAGATCTATATTTTGTTAAAGGCCGTGACTTCTGGTTTCCCTACCCCGTTGAAAAATTGGCTGCTTTGTTTTTAGCAGGTCAAGTAATTATTTGAATTGTGTTCGTTTTGCTGTTGCTGCTATTGCTTATTCTATTGGTGTCTAGTTAGTGCAGTTATGTGATTTCTTCTTATTATTATGGTAGATTGGCAGAATCGGTAGAGCGTCAGACACCATGCTTTCTAGCATAGTTACGGCCCTTGCCATTCTGAATTCAAATCCCGCCGAGGTTAACTTTGCCTTTCATCCTTACGGGGTCGATAAAATAAAGTACCAGTAATGTACTGGGTAATTGCTGGCCTTGTGCCTAAAGTAGAAACAATTATTATGGATGGCGATGAATTGGCAGTATCGGTAGAGGTTCGGACATGCTTTCCAGCATAGTTACGTCCCTTTACGATCTGAGTTCAAATCCCGCCGAGGTTAACTTTGCCTTTCATCCTTACGGGGTCGATAAAATATAGTACCAGTAATGTACTGGGTAATTGCTGGCCTTGTCCCAAAAGTAAAAACAATTATTATGGATTGGGAGAATCGGTAGAGAGTCGGACGCCATGCTTTGTAGCATTGAGTTACGGTCCTTTACGTTCTGAGTTCAAATCCTGCCGAGGTTAACTTTGCCTTTCATCCATACGGGATCGATAAAATAAAGTACCAGTAATGCACTGAGGTAATTCCTGGCCTTGTGCCTAAAGTAGAAACAATTATTATGGATTCTGTAATACTTGTTGCTATTTTCGTTGTAAGGATCCAGATGGATCACGAAGTAAATACATCGAATCTTGTGTTACGATGGAGACATTTTAAGTATCAGAATTTATCTAGCTGTCATTCCAGCAGACTAAATCTTTCTCACATTTTCCCCACTACCGATTATTCCCCATCTCTGTCAGATTTCCAACGAAAAGGCTTTCGAACTCTAACATGATTATTTCAATATTTCCAATCTCCTGTGATTGATGATTGAATTGCTCCTTTCATTGGATTTGAATGTTTCTGGCATGGTTTGGATATAAGACCATTATTATAGAGTAGCTTTCATTGATGTTTATATTGTTATTGCTATTTAAACTGTTGACTTTGTTTTCAAGTCATGATGCCATTCGTTGTATTGTATACAGACAATACATAATTGGGCTGTAAATTATTAATATGTATCTCTTAATTCCAGTGGAGTACAATGAAAATGCGTGAATGTCAACATTTCTAATTCAAATATTAGCTTTGTTGCATAATCTGAGGTTATTGTAGAATTGTGAGAATTCACAAAGCCATATTGTTGTATTGCTTTTGTTGCTAATGTTACCGATCATACTATTAAGTTTTAAATAAAAACAGTAAAGCATCAAACTAGAAGCAGTTAATCAGATTATTTGTCAAGCTGAAAAATGTTTTGGGCGTCTATAAGGGTGATATATACAGCTTTCGTTTAGAAAAAATTAAGATAGAAGATTAAGAGTAATTCCAAGGTTTCTTAAACTTTCCAGTGATAGTAATGAGAACTGCTATTTTAGAAAACATTAAAATATCTTAAAAGCGTAGTAGGCGTTTCCAAGAAGCGACATTTGTTCTGTGTCCAGACCTACGGGATGTTAGTTTAATCTGAATAGCTGTTATGACACGTAGACTAAATCTGATTGTCAAACAAAAACATCAATGTTCCACTATCATCTTCGTTTAGCCATGATAGTTTCCTCTGGTAAGCGTAGTAAACGAAGTTGCATGAAAGAAAGTGTAAAAATTGAAGTTAGATATTTTATTCTCAGTTGAAAAACGCGTCGTATCACAAAAAGGATTAGAGGAAGATAGAGAAAGAAATCACATACTTAAAGATCAAAAGATCCCATAACTCCTTGTAGAATTACCGAGGCACCGTCATACGGCGTGTCTAGGACACGTTTAAACCTGGTGGAGCTCAACTCTCTCCAGGTCTGAATACACCCCATTTTTTTCTATAGAGGAAGAATTGGCAATATTACTGGACTGGTACTTTTTTTTATCGACCTCGAAAGGATGAAAGGCAAAAGACTACTATACTCTCCCTATAAAACGACCAACTCGTACCTAAGTTACATGCACTGGGATCGATATAATCGACCTCGAAAGGATTAAAGGCAAAGTTGACCACGACAGGATTTGAACTCAGAACGCGCGATCAGGTGGGACGATTACCGTAAAGCATTCTATCCGACTTCTTAAGGACTCTGCCATTTCGTCGCCGCTTAAGATAACTGACCATTAAAGTTGACGAACATAAAAACTCAACTAACATGCTTTTTTTTTAATGAAATCTGAAATCAGTTATCCACACAAACCCACGCCCCCCCCCCCCCTCCCATACACACATGAAAAGACAATTATCTTAGCAAGATACAAGTCGCCTTATAAAGGCTTGGTTGACAATTACGATTGTTAGATGTAATAATATAATAGTTCTATATTTTAGAACCTACAGTGCCATTCAATGAAATGTTACTGTTATTTAAAACACACAATGATATATATGGGATCTAAATACGTTGAAAATGAGCTCCTGTAATTTTTCTTCATTATAACTAAAAAAAAAGGCGGTGGATTGGCAGTATCGGCAGAGGGTCGGACGCCATGCTTTGACGCATAGAGTTACGGCCCTTGCCGTTCTGAGTTCAAATCCCGCCGAGGTTAACTTTGCCTTTCATCTTTATGGGGTCGATAAAATAAAGTACCAGTAATACACTGGCTAATTGCTGGCCTTGTGCCTAAAGTAGAAACAACTATAACTAAAATAATGACGAACCACGGAGTGATCACTTACTAATACAAGGTGTATGCACCAATTCAAGTAGCGAGCACATTGTATATCGTACAATGTATCTCTAAATATCGCCTCATTGGAAGGAGCCATCATTCTTGGTCGAACAATCAAATTAAATCAATGCAATGAAAAGGATATGGCTGTTGATCTAGATAATATTTTGCAAGATTGTAAACAAGTGAAGCGTTGTCTAACGCTATGATCACTATCATCATAGTCAGCAACCTGTTGCTTAAATGCTGATATGTATATATATATATATATATACTCATGTATAAACATACACACACACACACACATACAAAAACATACACATACATGCAGGTGCATACACACACAGACTACATAAAAATAGTCACACGTACACACATGCGCATACACACAAACGTGCACACTCACGCGCACACAAACAATACAAAATGCTCACAGACACACACGTGTATATATATATATATATATATATATATATATATATATATATACACACACATGCATAAACACACACACACTCACACATACAGAAACGCACACACATACACACACGTGCACACACACAAAAATATACATCAAAATTCACAGACACACGCAGACACATGCACGCACACTTCTATCAATGATATACAAATCATACACACACGCACACAGAAGCAATAATTCACACCCATGAAATGAACCCCATCGGCACACACAAACCAATATCCATGACACACATGGACTCTCCACCTTGGCCGTCACTCCTGAATGCTGGACTATTCTCCTACCACTTCCAGCCTTCTTAAAACCTTTCATCCAAAACTCCCATGTTCTAACTTTTTCTCTCTCTCCCCCCGAACTCTCTATCTTCTAAAGAAGGACGTTAGTCGGAAACGTCATACCCTCTTCTACATCTTCATAAGCGTGAAACTAATAAGTCTATTTTGGCATATTTACATTTGTCTTGTCATTTCTTGACCAAAGCTAAATTGAAAGCACGGGTAGAGGGTAGAATAGTAACAACACAAAGTAATAAGTAAGGACAATATAAAGACATATAAAGACACACAAGGATAAAACTAATGACACACACACACACACACACACACACACACACACACACACACACACACACACACACACACACACACACACACACACACACACACACACACACACACACACACACACACACACACACACACACACACACACACACACACACAGATGGAACAAGTAACCAACTAGTGACAAGTAGGAAAGAGAGATAATGAATCGATAAATAAATTTATAAATAAATAAACAAATAAATAAAAGTCACACACGGGTATAACGCATGCGTAGCCCAAGTACACAGCTTACAAAAACATGACGGTGCAAGACACAACAAAGGAGAGACACCAAGTAACAATAAAAAGTATTTACTGAGGAGGTTACAGAATGTATGTCTAAAGAGCTTTGATAATCAATAACTAAACAACCCTTCGGTTATTAAACTAACTGAGAAGTTATAATGGTAATTTGAAGTGAAATCCAACAGGTGCTTGTGTTTTTTATTAGCAGCATGATTCTCCAAAAGGATAACAATATATATATATATATATAATATTCTTTTATGTTTTGCGATGACCTCCCCTTTCCGCTTGATGGCCGTGTGAGATTTCTCATTGTGAGACTGCTGGAATTTCAAATTTGGCGCTCATTCTGGCACGGAGGGGTGCCATCGCTGAACATTAATATCGGTAAGGATTTTTTTTATATCGATATTTGTCGGGCATCCACTGATGATTTATAAGTGCCCACCTACATACATTCCTACGGACTATATAAAGTAGAAACAATTATAACTAAAATAATGACGACCCACGGAGTCATACTTGTTCCTATATATATAAATATATATATATATATATATATATATATATATATATATATATATATATATATATATATACATATATATATATATATATATACATACACACACATGCACACACACACGCACACACATATATGTGCATATATGTACATATATATAAATATATATATATATATATAGTATATATATATATATATATATATATATATATATATATATATATATACAAATATAAATATATACACGTGCATATATGTACATATATATAAATATATATATATATATATATAGTATATATATATATATATATATATATATATATATATATATATATATATATATACAAATATAAATATATACACGAATATATATATGTATGTATGTAAGTATGTATGTATCTGTCCATGTGTATGTGCACACACGCGCGCGCATGTGTGTATATTTATTTAGGTGAATGTGCTGTTGCTTATGTTTGAATAATTGCTTCGAGCATTTAATTCGTCACATGTTTATTGTGGGAATTATAAAAATATGTCTGACCTAAACGATCAGATATTATTCTACCAAGAATTTTACTATAATCAGTCAATTATAAAGTAACGAAATGAAATGAAAAAAATAATATTGTGTATTACCAGTAAATATAAATTTGATCATAGAAATGCTAAATACTCTTTAGATATGATAATTAGCCTTCAAATATGGATAATTATGATTAAATTATAGTAATTATATAATTTCAGAAACCAACGCTTTTCTATGGTTTGTTCACCTGGAAAAAGGCCAATATTTTGAAATAAAATCAATTTTCATTTATTTATTCTATCATTAAATTTTCTTAATATTTTACTATTTGTCTGTGGAGTTAAAACTGTCCAAAAAGATTTCTCGGCGTAAATAAAACAAAATAGAAGATGACGGAAAGTGATGATAAGAGAAAATAGAAGGAAAACAACTACTCCATTATCTAAAAGCTTAGAGGAAGCAGACGACTCTTTTTTATTAATAGCTTAGAAAAGTATTTGGCTGGAGGCAGAATTGTATGTAGATATGTATAGATGTATAGGCATTTCGAGGATCTCTCCGTCTCCATCTGTATAGGTATATACATGCATACGTGCATATATATATATATATATATATATATATATATATATATATATATATATATATATATATGTATATATAAAGAGAGAGAGAGAAAGAGAGAGAGAGAGAGAGGGAGGGAGAGACAGAGAGAGAGAGAGAGAGAGAGAGAGAGAGAGAGAGAGAGAGAGAGAGAGAGAGAGATGCGTAAAATCCCGACCACGGTGCCAAGCTCCCCATGTGTCGAGTACTCACATGATTAGTGGCCTCCGCGATCACAGATATATATATATATATTCGGAAGTGATTCTCGTTAATTCCTGAGCTGAAATTCGATTCTCCCTAATTTTTACTTGTATATATATATATATATATATATATATATATATTTCGTTTCTGAATTTGTTTAGCAAGATTCTTTATCTGAAATCGTGTGTTGAAACCGATATTGTTATACTTTGGGAGGGTCATGTTGCCAATAAGAAACACACGCACCAGTTGCTTTCACTTCAATTTATTATATATTTATAAATTTATAAATCTACAAATCTATAAATTTCTGGTTGGTTGGTTGGTTCCACAACCAGATAGTTGTTTATATATAGTCATAGTCCTTTCGTCACACACTCTGTGACCTCTTCAGTGACTGGGGATTCCTTTCTTTGTTTCTGTGCCTTTCCTTTCTTCTGTCCTATATATATATTTATTTATTTATATATGGTGATTTCTTTGCCTGTAGTGTTCACAGATCAAATTGTTCATAGTGAGATTATATTTGTTCATTATACATACGCATATTTCATATACTTCCAAGTATTAGTGCAAAATATACATAAGAGAAGCATTAAAGTCTCTACTGCAGTACCGAATGAGTAAACGTCACTGATACTCGTATTTGGCAGTCTCACCTCGTTACTAACGTAGCTGTGATATAATTGTTTCTACTTTAGGCACAAGGCCAGCAATTACCAGTGCATTACTGGTACTTTATTTTATCGACCCCGTACGGATGAAAGGCAAAGTCAACCTCGGCGGGATTTGAACTCAGATCGTAAAGGGACGTAACTATGCTGGAAAGCATGGCGTCCGACCTTCTACTGATACTGCCAATGTGATATAATGACACCTTCAAATACAGCAAAACGTCAAAAGATACGTCATCCTTCTCGTGTGATAGGCTGACATGAGAAGGACGTGTGTTTTTGCCTGCGGTAAATCACAAAATCGGGTTTTCATCTGAAGATACCGTTCTCATAAGAACAACAAATGCATAAGGGAACCGTTGAAATAATTATTATGAATAAACGATTTATGTAACATCGGCATTTTTCTTAATGTTATTCTTATATTGAATCTCCATCGTAACTATAAACTACGAATGTAGAGAGCTTTTTCCTGCTTACTCCTGTTTTTACCAAAACAACTTCCACTGAACAGACACACTCTTGCACACACACACACACACACACACACACACACACACACACACACACACACACACACACACACACACACACACACACACAACACACATCTATCTATCTATCTATCTATCTATCTATCTATCTATCTATCTATCTATCTATCTATACACACACACACACACACACACACACACACACACACACACACACACACACACACACACACACACACACACACACATATATATAATATATTTTCCCCCGCTGTGACCCGTCTATTTCGTTCTTACTGCTTCCTCTTTCTCTGTATCTTTACCCTCTCTAACAGTCACTCTCTCTGTTAGCCTCTTCCTCACCCTTCACTCACTCACTCACTCTCTGCTACTACCTCTCCTACTTCCTCCCGTTTGACCTGTGCGTAATTCTTTTCTCGCGCACGCTTGACCAAGCTGGTTCCCTTTTCTCTCTCGTCTACGATTTCACAGAACTTATGTTCACCGAATTCACGGACTGGACTCCGTCTTCCTCCCGTTTGACCTGTGCGGAATTCCTTCCTTGCTCACATTTCGACTAGGTGTAATGGTCTTTATTCTCTCTCGTTCACGATTTCACCGAACTTATATTCATGGAAATCTGGGACTTGACTCTTTCTTCCTCACTTTTCGTTGCTTTACCATCTTTGTTCGTTTACACTCTCACTCGTTCCCCTTATTTACGTGTCCCAACGACTTTCTTTAGCCGTTGGTCGCACCAACCGGAGGTATATGGTCTTTAAAGCGATGAAATACCAATGATGGTTGGAAGATCACTGATGAAGAACTAACTTTATTCATATATACATACATATATACATATATCTAAACATATCTTGCGTTCTCCGCCTTTTTCCTTTCTATTTCTCCTCTTCATTTTCCTCTCTCTTTTTCATACACACGGAGTAAATCTTTCACACTTGCTCACCCCACTCACACCTCTTTCTCCTTCGCAAGGTATTAATCTATTGCACTCAATAATCGCCTCCATTCCCTTCTAAAGCTTTATCTGCCGCATGTGGTAGAGTGTGTTTGTGAGTGTGTGTGTATTTGTGTGTGTGTATGTGTGTGTGTGTGTGAGAGAGAGAGAGAGAGAGAGAGAGAGGGAGAGAGAGAGAGAGAGAGAGAGAGAGAGAGAGAGAGAGAGAGAGAGAGAGAGAGAGAGAGAGAATGAGAGTGAAAGAGAGTAGGAGAGATGTCAATAAAACTGTACGTTTCATCTTTTTCCCTATTTATCGACAGCATACATATATTCAAACGAACAGCTAGTATGTTTAGTTTCGTAAAGGTCGTTTGGTCCTTTGAATTGTTTATAGACGGACAGTGAGGTAAATATTACTATATGTATGTATTTAAGCATGTATGTATGCATATATACGTATATATATATATATATATATATATATATATATATATGCATACAGCTTGAGATCGGTGTGGAAGTCGGACCTTCGTAAATACCTGAAAATCCGCCTCTTCATTGCTGTAGTGGAGCCTGTGCTGCTGTACGGGTCTGAGACTTGGACACTGACCAAGAAACTCACTCAGATGGTGGATGGGTGCTACACGAGAATGCTGAGGATGGCTCTGAACATTAATCAGTATACACTGAGGATGAAAAACTCAGAGCTGTATGGGAGCCTCCCAAAAGTCAGCTCAAAAGTGACACATAGGAGACTGAGGTTAGCTGGACATGCTCACCGACATCCAGAGTTGACATCGCACTCAGTGCTCCTGTGGGAACCCCTACATGGACACACTGAAAGAGGAAGACCAAGGTTAACGTATTTTGATGCCCTAAGGACAGACACTGGTCTGTTGGAGACGCAGGACATGGCAGCGATAATGAGGGACAGAGACCGCTGGAGAGAACTCGTCCATGGATCTCGGGAATTTTACCCGCCCTAGAATAGAATAGAATATATATATAATTTAGGGATTGTAACGTCAAGTTACTGTTGGTTCACCAAAGTGAGCACTCGATGCGTAGTCTCCAGTATGTACTAAGCAGAGTGTAATAATAATAATTGTTTCCACTTTTGGCACAAGGCCAGCTATTAGCCCAGTGTATTGCTGGTACTTATATTTTATCGACCCCGTAAGGATGAAAGGCAAAGTTAACCTCGGCAGGATTTGAACTCAGAATGGCAAGGGCCGTTACTCAATGCGTCAAAGCATGGCGTCCGACCCTCTACCGATATTGCCAATCCACCGCCCTGGAGTGTAATAATAATAATTGTTTCTATTTTAGGCACAAGGCCAGCAATTACCCAGTTCATTACTGGTACTTTATTTTATCGACCCCGTAAGGATGAAAGGCAAAATTAACCTCGGCGGGATTTGAACTCAGATCATAAAGGGACGTAATGCTTCAAAGCATGGTGTCCGACTCTCTACCGATACTGCCAATCCACAATAATAATAAGTATGGAAAAGGTGTCAAATTTGCATTACGTTTATTCAGGGTTGACGCGCGTTTCGTAATTGATTTGGTCAAGGTTCGATCTCAATCGATCGGGTTCGACTCTGGAATCAATAGCTCATCAGACTTCTATTAGCGTAATGACGGAATGATTCTCGTATAGCGTTAAAAAAATGTATTGAATATATGGCCCAAAAGTCATACAGGGGTTTTAGTTTTTATTAACTTCCTGAATTGTACAGATTGATGTATGAAATGTTCATACAGCTTAAAGGACATAATGGAAATTATTTTGCACTCGTCGATCCTCGTCACTCCTCTACATTACTTATGAAAAACAAAAAAACTATAAACAGTTGCGACCCTTGTGTGACTTTTGGACCACCTTGTATATATATATATATATATATATATATATATATATATATATATATATATATATACGATATTAATAAATGGAAACTATATTTATAAAACCATATTTATTTCATTATACATATTTCAGGGATACCACATTAAATTATGGTATGCCTTCATCAGACAAAATACAATATATAACAGTTTTACAAATAGGTTTGACGTACCCTTTAAAATACAACCATTACTTTTGGAGGCTGTCTGATGAAGGCATACCATAATTTAATGTGGTATCCCTGAAATATGTATAATGAAATAAATATGGTTTTATAAATATAGTTTCCATTTATTAATATCGTATATCTACTCCCAATATTTGTCGAGTGCTTTATATCAGTTATAAAAATATTTACTTGTTGTATCCCAACAACTTTAAATAGAATCTTTTGCATATATATATATATATATATGTATATATATATATATATATATATATATATATATATATATATATATATATATATATATATATATATATATATACGTCGGGGTCCTGACTCTTTTCATATATATATATATGAAAAGAGTCAGGACCCCGACGACTGAGCTCCGGCCCTTTCGACAGCTATATATATATATATATATATATATATATATATATATATATATATATATATATATATATATATATATATATATATATATATATATATAACATATATATAAATGGAAGTTGTCACTTCGCGCTTAAAAACGAACGAAAGTAAAATTTTAGGGTAAGTGAGAAATACCAATCTAGATCTATAACAATAAATTAAATTAATTGATAGGTATACTTATAGGGATAAATTTATATTACTTCATATGGATGTGATAAATAAGAATTAGATGTTATTACCCTAAAATTTTACTTTCCTTCGTTTTTAACACTATTCTTTAATAACATCAAAGTTTCGTGTACCCTTCACCGGTTTGACCCATTTTTATCCCCAAAGTATTCTTTTCATTAAAAGTATTCTTTCTATTCAAAACATAAGTCTGCACCCCTCTACCACTAAATTAAATTTCTACTACTATAATTTTATCAACTTGACATCTTACTACTTTTCTATTGGTCAATTCAAAACCTGTTCCCAAACAGACCTATTATATTAAATCTTTGTTGGTTTTTTTCAATAAACTAATCTCATCATTTCTGAAGACACCATATATATGTGAAGGTATGTATATTTCCTCTGATAGTTTGTAATATTTATACATACCAACACACATATATATCCTAGAAACGATCGTAAAATGATGAATTTTTTAATATAAGGAACTTGTTCTTTGTTTTTATTCATTGTTTTTATTAATTTATCTTAACTCTGTTTTCCTATGATTTTCATCGAACATTTTTGAATGGATCTTCTCTTTTCATGATATTTGGATTACATTGAGTTCTTCATACGGATTGGACACTACCGTATATTTTGGTACATTTATCTACATATATATATATATATATATATATATATATATATATATATATATATATATACGCCAAACATCTACACATCAACGTTCCAGGACTTTTTTCCGAGCGTTGGATGAATCCTTTGCGCCGACGAACAAGTACCACAAAATCTTCAACCGCCACACGGTAAAGTTTTCCTTCTCTACAGCACCCAACATGGCCGACTACATGGCTAAAACTAACGCGGTGAAGATGGCGCACACTGGCCGTCAACCGCGGCGACAGAATGACCGTCTTTCGGAGCGCGGAGAACCACCCGGAGACCGGCCCTCAAATGACCACCCGGCCCCCGAGGCGACCAGAGCGCCCGCGGAAAATAGTGGCATAGGGGAGACAACAGTGTCGGAGGAACAACACCCTGGGAACCTTGAGAGGGCCATAACAGATCGAGGCCCGGACATCGGATGCGTAAGAACTGACAACAGAACTTGTAACTGCAGAGCGAGCACCCAGTGCCCACTACAAGGAAAATGCCCGATGAAGGACCTTATATACAAGTGTGTGGTTACAACCCAAAACACGCATCGCACCTACATCGGCGCAACATCCACGACCTTTAAATCGCGGATGTATAATCACACGAATTCCTTCAGGGACCGTAGCAAAAGGCACTCCACTAGGTTAGCGGACCTGGTGTGGGACCTGAAAGACCAAGGCACTCCGTACGCCCTGGAATGGAGTATCGTTCGCCATACATATTTGGCTGGAAGTAGAAAGCGCCGATTATGCCTACACGAGGCCATGGAGATAGTCAGACTGAAAGATGACGTGGTCAACCTGAAGTCTGAAATTATCATGACCTGCAGACACCCGAGAAGATGCACATTTGTAGCATGGAATCCTCCGGGTGGTGCAGGCCGGGGGCATGGGAATGGGTACGAACAGACCTGAACGGCCTAACGGGATTAGGGTACCTGACACCATGCCCCGATGACATTGTGCGACCCGTGAGGCAAACATATGTAAACCAGGGGCACACCTGACCGAGCACGCAACATTGGGCAGATACATCGCCTAGGCCGGGACCGGCTAACACGGGGCCCACGGTCGCCCGGTCCGATACCCCAAACATGCAGAAGAGCACACCCCAGCCACGATGCCATGCCC
>OZ024745.1:58667071-58679571 GCA_964016885.1 Eledone cirrhosa
GCAGAAGTGACCGGTAGTCGAGAGACCAAGGACATCGGAAGTGTAAACAGTGACCAACGTGAAAAGAAATAAGTATTATTTAGAAATGAAGTAATTCAATAAAGTTATGGCTACACTTTTCTCACTGATAATATCCATGGAAATAAAGTAAAATATTAAGAAGTAAAAGCAGAAACTTCGCATTAAATTTTCTTCGTCGTCATACTCAAAATAATATTGCTCCCTAATACTAAAATTCTAGATTTTGTGAAATCTAGATCCATATACTTCATTAGAATGTTTTAATATAACTGGAATTTAGAACACTGTTACCAGTGTTTTCGGATAAGCATTTATTTTCTAATTAGTTGCAGTGACATATAATCTTGATCAGAATCTCATAGACTATAAATAAATGAGGAATTCATCATCTATATCTAATATATATTGCATTTGAAGAACATAGACGAATCCAAATTGAGTATAAAACCAAAAGCACGAGTTGCAGATTTTGTATATCAAGTCGGGATCGAATTTTTACTTATAAATGTGTGGTAATGATATAAATGCCATTAACTATCCAGTCTGTTGCCCTATTATTTTGGCCATTTATCTCACTCTAATATCCTAGCAGTTCAGACGTAGTGGGTTAATGTGTATCTGACAAAGATGTCCGAGACTCACCCATCAAGATAATATTTGTGGTTTCACAATGGAACTATGAATATAACCGAAATCTAAATTCAGTTTACCGAGAACTTACTTTCTATCAATGGCGCCTACTATTAAACTCTGAAAATTTTTGTATTATGTATTTAGGAGTTCATACATACCATGAAAACCTTCAATTTAAGAGTGCTAAACTGCTAAATGAAGGGAGCTTCATTAAATTTCTTCGTGGTGAAAAAGAAAACTTTCATGTTAAGAAAACTACTGTAACACAAAGGCGAACGCGTAATTTACATGAAATATGAAGTTTACTCTGAGTCATAGAGTAGGGCTGAAGTAAAAATATATATATATATATTAATCTAAGTGAAAGATACAGATTATAGTGACTGCATGTTTCAACTGAGTTGAGTTGAGTGTACGGCAAATCTTTCATTCTCTGTGTTAGCCATACTATTTATTACGTAGCTAATTGTTAATAAAAACATTACGCAATACATTTCGTGGTGTCTTTACCTTTGATATATCTCATGGTTTTGAAAGAAATTAACCAACAGCGTTAAATATCTGCTTTGAGATAGCTCTGACAAGATCTGAAGCAACTATTGTAAATTGAAACTGCAAGTTAACAGAACTAAGGATATGTGCATATCGAACTTGGTATCTTCCCTTAAATATATTGCATCATCCTCTGAGGTGATAGAGGAAGGTGAGGTCATCGTTTCAACTGAAAAATATTTCCTTCGTCCATTTGATAATTATGACAAATAACAAACTAAACAAAACTAAACATATTACATAAAACAACACTTCGTCCATTTGAAATTTAAAAAAGTGAATCGTAAAATGTGAAAAAGAAAATCATTTTATTCTGACTTAATCAATGTTATTTGTTATGTTGCTTTAAACTTCAGTTTGATGTAAGAAATCGTGTTATGTTATCACAAACATGTCGGAAAACAACGTACAAGAAAAGATATGATAAATAACAAGTAAAACAGGAAATAAAAAACAAATGTAGATTGACTTGTAGTGATGATGATGATGATGATGATGATGATGATGATGATGATGATGATGATGATGATGATGATGATGGTGAGATAGGTTGTGGTTAGAGAAACTATCAAGACAGTGTATGTCCAGAAAACATTGTATTAACTCGACAACTGAATTTATTAGTGTTTTGTTTTTCTTTCTAAGTTTAGAAAAAGAACAACTGAAAATAGATAAATGTGAGCTATGATTGTTAAAAAAAGACAAAAAACAACAAAAAAATAACAAATCTTAATTATGTCTACCTGTATTAATTAATCATCATCGCATGTAGGCAGACAGAATGAGAGAGAGAGAGAGAGAGAGAGAGAGAGAAAGAGAGAGAGAGAGAGAGAGAGAGAGAGAGAGAGAGAGAGAGAGAGAGAGAGAGAGAGAGAGAAAGGGAAAGTGAAAGAGAGAGATGGTGAGAGAGAAAGAGAGATATATAGATATATAGAGACAGAGAGTGAGAAAGAGGAAGAATTATCATTGTATCTTATTTATTGTGAAGTACATGGAAAACACCCACACATGAAAAAGAATTATGAGAAGGAAGAGACAAGACAAAGAGAAAGATAGGCTAAAAGGAAGAGTTATCAGCAAAAGAAATAATGTTTATCGAAGAGTAAGACAGAATACATAAACTAGATGCCGTTGCCCGCAGATATCTGATTTGGAATTCTACAAAGAAGGTGGTACATATTCACTGTAGCTTCTAGAAATAGCAGTCAAATCTTTCTGAAATATCTACCATCTAGAAAAGGAAGTATACTTTAGATAACAGTCTTAGACACATTGTCTAAAAATAAATTGGAATGGTCATGACTTGAATGATTTGATCAAATCTGTCGTGGAGTTAAACAACAACACTGGGAATTCTACGTAGCCATTCAATTTGATGGAGAAACCATCAAATCATGCCCTATCATCTTAAAAAAAGGAAAGATGCATTGGATAATGGGTACTTCGAAAATGAATTGGGGTAATCACGACTGAAATACTTTACATCAAAGTTCTGGTCACTCAGCGCCTCCTCACCTTGGTTAAACAACAACAACAACAACAACAACAACAACAACAACAACAACAACAACAACAACAACAATTGTATATATCTTTTGTCAGATTGATCACGCCACAAATTTTAAACAGATATAAGAAGTTTGTAAATCTAAACACTGAAACACACACAGAGATATAGCATGTTTGTGTATATGCTTGTGCTATAGTGGCGAATTGGCAAAATCGCTAGAGTGTCGGACAAAATATTTTGCAATATTTGATCTGGCTTTTACATTCTGAGTTTAAATCCTACTGAGGTCAACATTGCTTTTCATAGAATCAAGTACCGGTTGAAGGCAGTGGGCTGATGGAATTGTCAGAATGCTAGACAAAATACTTTGCAATATTTGTTCAGACTCTTTTTGTTATGAGTGTCAGGGCAGGTGTTCTGACATTGTCTGCATCTAGTGTCTTGTAAAAAAAAAATACTTAAAGAAACCCACTTTGTGCTCTCTCATGGTAGCTTGTCAAACTGATGCCCCAAGAAAGATATTGTACTTGTTTTGTATTTATCTGTTTATTTATAATTATTAATACAATAATATATCAAGCATTTTGTATACACTAAGCATTAAATATTCGCCTCCTACACACAATTGAGTGTTAATAAGAGGTGAAGGAGAGAGATACAGATAGACGGAGAAAGTAAGAGAGTGTATGTGTTTGTGTTTGTGTGTGTGTGAATGTGATATCGAAATAAATGGAGTAAGAAAGAGAGACAATACAAATTTAATTTATTGTCTGATCGAACAGATGTACGATCGAAAACGTTCCAACGATGAACATTTCGTCTTTCTCAAACATAGTGTAGAGAAGAATACATTTCTCAATGTTCTATTTGATGAACGTTTGGCTGTTATTTCTGACAGATTGAGTGCTCCTGTAGAGTGTCTTTTTCTACAGTTGTGCATTTGGCCATTTATACTGTACGACGCGACTAAAAAAAACCTTGATTATTTGTTATGTAAATGTTAAACAGCACGTAACAATATTTAATAAAACTAAATCCTAATATGCAAACAAATACTGCAAACAGCAATACTTCAGATAACTTTTAATATCTTGATTGCATGACTACATGTAGTTATATAGAATATATATAAAATGTTTGTGTTACAAATATTCGGTGATATGTCGAGGAGTTAAAGCTGTCAAATAAATTCATTATTGGAAATGTGCCTGCCTATCTTTAAAAAAAAATCATTTCTACTATAGGCACAAGGCCAGCAATTTTGGGGGGTAGGAGAAAGTCGATTAAATCTACCCTAGTACATTACTGGTACTTCATTTTATCGACCTCATAAGGATGAAAGGCAAAACTAAACTCGGCGGTATTTGAACTCAGATGGTAAAAGGCCGTAACTCTATGCTGCAAAGCATGATGTCCGACGCTCTACTGATTCTGCTATACACAGATTCAAAAATGATCTTATATCTTTGTCAATGAACCATGGTACTACTCCGTGTGTTCTCTGTAATGTGTTTGCTTCATTTGCAAGGAATGTTGTCTGTTTCTTCATAAAGAATCAATAGGTGATGTCAGATATATTTATATCGAATATAACGCATCGTTGTAGGAAGCAATATTACGAATATGTTGAAATTCTTATATGCACACATAAATAAGAAAGGTTTCTTTACAGAAAAATGGTACCTGTACTATCCATATTGTTTATTTTTTTTATATTAATACAGACACACACACACACACACACACACACACACACACACACACACACACACACACACACACATATATATATATATATAAAAAACATGAGAAGAAAGAAGAATACTGCGTGGTTTGCACATGGGTTACATATGATAAAAATAGTCCTTCGTCAGTGATTTGCCAACCATCATTGGTATTTCATCGCATTAAAAATCAGATACCTCAGGTTGGTGCGAGCAATAAGCTAAAAAAAAGTTATTGGGACCAGTAATCGCAGGGCATTACAATACAACGGGAGGAAACATAATAGTACCACTGATGAGGTCACAGAAAAGTGTGACAAAAGAACTTTGATAGAATATATATATATTAGAGACAGATGGGGTGCGCGTGCGCGCGTGTGTCTGTGTGTGCGCGCGAATAGATATGTATTTTAATTCGTTTTTATCTTTTTTTGAAATTAGAACAATTTACTCATATGACCCAGAGAACATGTGCTAAACATAATGAGGCAACTTGATAGGAAAGAATGAGCATACGCATCAGAGAAATGTTAAGGAAGTATGTAATGTTCATAGACAAATAATCTTATCAGCAAATGTGAGAGTAGTCTATCTAATTATAATATTGATTTCTAACATAGATATAAAGTCATATAATATATACCGACCCCAATAGTTGACTGGTATATATTTTATCAATGATGTCGGGAGTTTGAAAAGCAGAGTTGACCCCAGCGATCTTTGGACACAGAATATAAAGGTAGGTACCTAAATAAAGCAAGTTATTTTGCCCAGCTCTCCAAAGATTCTTCCAAATTAACCACCCTGTAATACTAATTTCTAGCATATGTACAAAACTAGACATTTTAGCGAAGAGTTTAATGAATTACATCAACGTCAGTACTTGATTGGTTGACCTAGTACGGATGAAAATGAGGAAATATTATCATGACTGGCGAGTGTAAAATCAATCGGCTGGAATTTGCAGTCGAAATGGTGTTACTTAACTCGACAGATGGTGATCTCCGACTTGCACTCGACAGGTTTGATGCTAAGTTCTGCATGGCTGGAATAAAATTTAGTGCTGCGAAAACTGAGTCACTCGTCCTATCAAGGAAGCCTGCGCAGTGAACTCTACATGTGAATAGGATTCTACTGAAGCAGGTGGAGAAGTTCAAGTATTTCATGGCCGTATTCACGAGTGATGGAAGGCAGGAGGCTGGAAGAATTGCAGGAGCTGGTGCAGTAATGCACCAGCTTCAGTATTCAGTAATCAGAAGGGAGGTAGGCGTAAAAGACAAACGCGCTCGATATATATATACACAAATATATATATATATATATATATGTGTGTGTGTGTGTGTGTGCACGGAAAGAATAGAGGTCAACAGATCAATAAATGTAGATAAATCTATAGATATATATATATAAGATGAAGGAGTAAATGTAGAGAAATGGAAAATAAATCCACGAGGGACAGGTGAATATAAATTTTGAAAGAAAATAAAAAAGCTAGAAGGATGTGCAAGACCACAATTTTGTGAATAAGTAAGCAAGATAGCATATTTAGTAAATTATACAGACGAACATAAAGAGACAGAAAACAAACACATACATAATGAAACATAATTGTTTCTACTTTTTGGCACAAAGCCAGCAATTACCCAGTATATTACTGGTACTTTATTTTATCTACCCCGTAAGGATGAAAGGCAAATTTAACCTCGACGGGATTTGAACTCAGACCGTAAAGGGACGTAACTATGCTGGAAAGCATGGCGTCCGACGACGACAACACGCCGCCATCTAGCCTCCTTCGGGGAGGCCCCGAAACATAAATAATAACAGACAGAAAAGAGAGGAGAAAAAAGTAACATAATTCAAAATATGTGAGGTATATTAAATAGCGATAGAGGAGGGAAAAATTGAGAGAAAACGAACGAGTAGGAGTGTAAAACTGTAACAACTAGATAGGCACACAACATCAACATCCTTAGTATGAACCTTCTCTTTCTGTTTTATTTTTAGTGCTTATCAACTTCATCAAAATTAATTCTCGATGATCGAACATTTATATTAACCATAATTAACTGTTTCTACGTTTGGCACAAGGCCAGCAATTATCCCAGTGCATTACTGGTGTTTTATTTTATCGACCCCGTAGGGATGAAAGGCAAAGTTAACCGCGGCAGGATTTGAGCTGAGATCGTAAAAGGCTGTAACTCCATACTGCAAAGTATGGTGTCCGACCTTCTACCGATACTGCCAATCCACCGCCATTATATTAACAATAATGGCGATGGATTGGCAGTATCTGTAGAGAGTCGGACGCCATGCTTTCCAGCATAGTTACGTCCCTTTACGATCTGAGTTCAAATCCCGCCGAGGTTAACTTTGCCTTTCATCCTTACGGGGTCGATAAAATAAAGTACCAGTAATGCACTGGTTAATTGTTGGCCTTGTGCCTAAAGTAGAAACAATTATTATAGGGCGATGGATTGGCAGTATCGGTAGAGTGTCGGACGCCATGCTTTCTAGCATAGTTACGTCCCTTTACGATCTGAGTTCAAATCCCGCCGAGGTTAACTTTGCCTTTCATCCTTACGGGGTCGATAAAATAAAGTACCAGTAATGCACTGGGTAATTGCTGGCCTTGTGCCTAAAGAAGAAACAATTATATTAACAATAATTAACAAAACATAATAATATTGAGATAACATAATCTTTACAAATGCCTGTAAGAAACCTCTAGCCATAATTGACTATTTATTATCTTTTGTTTTCAGTAAACATATATGAGGATGAAACCCAAATGCAGTGTTACTGATTGAATTAAAAGAATGGCGCCACAGGTCTTCCAAAGTAGATTTCTTTTTTAACACAACTGCCCATACGAGGTATATCTGTGTCTGACATTCATCGACAATTTAGTTACCAACAATCATATGATATGATAATAATTTAATGATCATATTGATGGATTGATAACCCCGCGGGTCGTATGAGATTTCTATACCTAGCAAGGAATACGTGTATGAAGTTCATATCTATTGTCCATACATGCAATACACACACACACACACACACACACACACACACACACACACACACACACACACATATATATATATATATATATATATATATATATATATATATATATATATATATATATATATATATGACCGTATGTATGTGTATATGTATGTATGTGCAATATATATATATATGTGTGTGTGTGTAGAGAGAGAGAGAGAGAGAGAGAGAGAGATAGGGGGAGGGGGGGTCTGTG
This sequence comes from Eledone cirrhosa, assembly GCA_964016885.1. Taxonomy (NCBI): domain Eukaryota; kingdom Metazoa; phylum Mollusca; class Cephalopoda; order Octopoda; family Eledonidae; genus Eledone; species Eledone cirrhosa. The sequence goes on from OZ024745.1 coordinate 58,674,783, forward strand.
GTCCCGATACTGAGGAGATCACAAATCATGGAGAGATGCAGAGTGGGTATAGAGATAGGCATAATCCCGACCGCGGCGCCAAGCAGTTGATTACCATGAAGTAACAAGGAAATATTATTGGCTGACAATGTTGTTTGAAAAACAGGTGGAAAGTTGACACTTGGAGATATTAAGTTTAAAATAAAATATAAAAAAGCACCATTGAAGACATAAGAACATATATGTATGCAGACCTGTCAACTCTCCCCGTCCAACGGGAAGATCCCCTACCCACTTTAGGGTAGGTAAGAAATGTTTCTCTTGTGAAAATGGGTATAGCTTTCATCATGTAAAATCTCCCCATTTTACCTCATTTCTCCCCGTTTGGGGCACTTTTTTTCACGGTACACACCGTTTAAGATTTTAGAGGTATGTGTATATGAAGATAAAAAGAATAAGAATTGTCTTGTTATTTTAGTTTTCCCCTTTCATTCAACTATTTAGCGACACATAATTTGAAGAAAGAAATTACGAAGCATCTTTGCAGAAATCTAACATTTGTCTTCATTCAAATTGTCTCCATCTAAAAATAATAGGAAAAAAAATGTTATACTTAAAGAGAGCATACGTCGTAGTTTCCATCGAAAACTACGACGTATGTGTGGAATAGCATGGCCAAAGTTCAACTATTGAATTTTAAACTCCACAGGTCTCGTTCTTGGCGAAGTTTGTGACAAATATAACCCTTCGAATATTAAACCTATAATTCAATAAATATTATTCTACAATCACAGATAATGACATAGAAATGATAAAACACGCTAGAATATCAATAATTTATCAATAGTGATATAAGAATAAAAAAAATAACAGAATATAGGAAATTTCGCTGTAAGCATGTAATATAGAAACTCTGCAGTAATTTCAAACTTAACCGGTTTATATATTCTAATCATAATTGTTTCTACTTTTGGCACAAGGTCAGCAATTACCCAGTGCATTACTGGTACTTTATTTCATCGACCCCGTGAGGATGAAAGGCAAAGTTTACCTCGGCGGGAGTTGAACTCAGAATGGCAAGGACCGTAACTCTATGCGTCAAATCATGGCGTCCGACCCTCTACCGATACTGCCAATCCACTGCCCTTATATATATTCTAATCATAATCGTGAATATATTCTACTTTATTGACGACGGTTTTTATAGCGATGACGAACAAACTGCAGATAAATTCAGGAACAAAAAATCAAACAATTATATGAACTCAACTTAAAACGTTACCATAGACATTAATCATGAACCAGTCAATGTTTTAGACGTAATATTTAACCTTAATGACAGTAAATTCCAATCATACATTGAATCAAGCGATCTAATGCTAAAAGTAGATGGCAATTGGAACCACCGTCTGTGTATTCTTAGAAATCTGCTCTTCTTCTTTGCCCCACTTATTCCTCAGAATAAGAGTTGCTCCTACATTCAGGTACCTATTTGCAGCTATGTGGATATAAGTATTTGCAAGGAAGCCGCCCAGGATACCGATACAATGCAGTGCCAATGACAGGATACAAAATACAAATTTCTGGATGTTCGCTATACTATCCATTCGACCACTCGAACTCTCATAATAATTGTTTCTACTTTTGGCACAAGGCCAGCAATTACCCCAGTGCATTACATGTGTTTTATTTTATCGACCCCGTAACGTTGAAAGGCAAAGCTAACCTCGGCGAGTTTTGAACTCAGAACGTAAAGGGTCATAACTCTATGCTACAATGCGTGGTGTCCAACCCCTTTACCGATACTGCCAATGCACCGCCCTATGAACTCTTGTAATAATGGTTTCTTATATAGGCACAAGGCCAGCAATTTTGGGGAAGGGGAAAGTCGATTAAATCGACCCCAGTGCGTGACAGGTACTTTATTTTATCGACCCCGTAAGGATGAAAGGCAAAGTTAATCTCGGAAGGATTTGAACTCAAATCATAAAGGGCCGTAACTCTATGCTGCAAAGCATGGCGTCCGATCCTCTACCAATACTGCCAATCCACCGCCCTTCATAATAATTGTTTCTACTTTTGGCACAAGGCAAGCAATTACGCAGTGCATTACTGGTACTTTATTTTATCGGCCTCATAAGGGTGAAAGGCAAAGTTAACCTCGGCGGGATTTGAACTCAGAATGGCAAGGGCCGTAACTCTATGCGTCACATCATGGTGTCCGACTCTCTACCGATACTACCAGATGCTGATCAGAATTGTTCAAATATGTTGCCCTAGCAAACTCTCTGGCTGTCTAATATGGTCTGGCCACCACCTGCTTATCCACCACCTATTATGAAATAATAAAACCTATATCCTCAAAACTAGACTGTCTCTTTACGACAATAAAATAGTTCAGCTGTAATCAATTACAAGCCTTTTACAAAATTTACATGTAACCCACATTAGTCCTTTACTCCATTGACCTCTTTCTACACACTAGGACGGCATGCAAGGAAGGTCATCCATTATTTCACAAACAAGCTACAATCACTAGTCCACAGCTGCGCTGTTTCTATACTCAGTTCTTTAATAGTACTTCTCTAAAATATCAAGCCAGGTAACATTCTTCCCTCCAATCCCACTCAAAGCAGCTGCTTTGAGTGGGATTACTACTATTGCTCCCCCTCCTTAGTATCTTGCACTAAACTCTTTGCTCAATTCTTTCTTTTGAGAACTGAAGCACAACTGGAACGTTTCCCTATAGGCACCAGCTTACAAAATTTCACGATCCTCCCTATACCAGAAGAGCCCGCAAAGAATATAGGCTCTGATTTCCCCTTATCTAAACAACAACAAATAGTAAATCAATAAATCGAATTTGTAATTGTTTTCTTAAAACTAAAATCCACACAAAACATGTTAATACATGTTTTTAATCAATCTCTTTGATCAGTGAAATTACCATGTTCCTAATGTCAACATATGTGTATGAAGTGGGGACTTGTGAGTGTGAATGTGTTTATTTGGAAATTCAAACTAGTATCTGCGTGACAGAACCCCACACGAACACTCAATGAGTCATTTAAGGAAAGCTATAACCAAATTTTAGTTAGAATAAATTGTAATTTAATTTTTGCAAGTAGACCGAGTTAAAATACTTGTAGTTGTTTAGAAAACCAACTTGTTACTATCATATCAACAACATGGAGTTAACATCGTAATGAAACAATAGTTATGCACCATTTAAATTGTATGAAGGTAACTGGACGTCTGCTGTTAACAATGGAGTGTTTAGTTGTTGGATAATTTTAAACAAAAGCATATCACTTCTATCTTTCTATCATATCCATTCTCAGTACGGTAATCTTCAAATATAGAGCCTCTACTAGAACCAACAAGGGAGCTTCTACGTAATCCCTTGACACACTAGAGATAGTAACTAAGCCAAGTTCAAATAACCCTTTACCGTCTTCAATAAGGAAATAAGATATTAGATAATATAGTCATACTTTACTCAATTATAGGTGCTCGATCAGGTTTGATTATGGGATAAACAATAAATAAATATTTTCTATCTGTTTATCAGAAAAGAAAGAACAATGCTCAAAAAATCTGATTTGAATGCTTGCAACAGGGGTTGATTCCATTAAAGACACCCAAGTGAGAGGTGGTGATGTTAAAGCGTAATTTGTTTGATGTTTCTATTATATAACATCAAAACCATAAGCAGAATAAACAAAAATAACTACCAATACCAACAAATAAACACTGATTTAATGAAACTATTGATGTAATAATTATATAAATTCAAATATTACAAGGACTACACGAGTTTATTTTCCCTTGGGGTATTGATGCAGAAGCAACAAGTTTAAATTGTAATGAATTACTTTTAACAAAGCTAAATACAAATGCAAAATATGCACTACCTGCCCATGCAGATAATAATAATATTTTAAACTTTAAATTTCCTGCACCCTGGGATACCCGGGCTATGCATGTGTTTCCTGAAACCGTCAACTTGCAACTGTTAAGAGTGACATTAATTGTATCAACATTACATTTTAGAATAACTGCCAAGATCATAGACATAGTTATCACTTCCAGACCAACCTAAAAATGACACTAGAATTTTTGTTAATTTGTTCTGAATAATAATTTTCCGTTAATTAAATACACGAATGTTAGCTGCACATAATATAGGCACAAAAACACACCCGGGACGCCATACACGCAGACACAAATATTTTAAAATTAATTGAAAGTCGTGGGAAATAAAATGAAGTATAAACACATAGCTTGTACGTTTACATTTTATACTTTTCACAACGAGGACTCTAATTAAAAAAAACAAAACTGTATTAATATTTACTATTTAATTAAGTTGTCAAAAGAATGCAAAATTAGAATTATGTTCTACATCACGTGTCATCCGGTTCGGCAAAGGAACCGACAACATTATGACTGTGAGCTCAAATCCCGCCGAGGTTAACTTTGCCTTTCATCCTTTCGGGGTCGATAAAATAAAGTACCAATAATACACTGGGTAATTGCTGGCCTTGTGCCAAATGTAGAAACAATTATTACTGTGAGCTCAAGGCACAAACCCTTAGGCTATTCACCTTTACGATATACATGTGTTCAACTAGTCAATTTTCGATGTTTATACAGTGATATAGATCAATAGATATATCGCTGACTTGCATGATTTGGCGGGTTGATATACATCAAAATATGATAAGATTTTTAAATGTTTAGCTGATCACATGCACATGAGAGAACAAACATACATACATAAATACATGGTGGCTGCCAACTCGTTTTC
>OZ024745.1:58684571-58692071 GCA_964016885.1 Eledone cirrhosa
CATCCCAGACGAGGGTTTTGCCACCGCGGAACGAGAAGACGGTCATACCATCTGGCCTTTTGCCGTCCCCTCGGTCCAGCCACACCGACTTGAGCTGGGAAGGGAAACCTGCAGCGCCCAAGCCATGCTCTATGACCTTGTTAAGGGCAGCCTAGCCTGGAAGGACGCCAGCACTGTGGCGACAGGAAATCGGGTGGAGGCCAAAAGCGTCCATGGTGGATCCACAGCGACATTGGTGTGGCTCGCAGATCCGGAGGTCGAGCCTCAAGGAAACGCCGATGCGCAGGCTATTGTTATTCAGCTGCGTGCCAGTGGAGAAGGAGGGCAAGGCATGGAGCCAGGTACCAATGTGGGGTTTGGAGGCCGCACGAAACAGGCAAGGCGGTGCTGGTCGAGCTGGCGCGTGAGCCTGTCTGAGGCGAGACTTAAGTGGATGGCATCCAAATGCTTTGGGGGGAATTGACGTCAGCAGAGGGATAAGGAGGAGGGACGAAGTCAACTTTGCTTTTCAACCATTCAGGGTCGATAAAATAAAGTAACAGTCTAGAACTGAAGTCAATTCTTTCTCTGTATCTCTTTCTCACTTCCTTTCTCTCACTCTCTATCCTTTTCTGGAAGAAATCTGTTGTACTCAGGCCTGAAGAGTGGAATGAAGTTATGTTTCAGAAATATGAATGCCATAGTATTGCAATTGTTCGAATTTTTTAAATGACTGACGTTTTCCTATGCGAAGCTGAAATGAGAGCTTCGCACCTCAAGGAGGAGTCCCGTCAAGTGGAATAGCTGATACCACTGTTTTTTAAGGCAATACCTTTGCTCGCTTTTTTGTGGGGCGTAGCTGAAATATGCAGCCCAACTAGGGGTGTGAAATTTGCACCTCACACCTTGCTCTCTCTGTTTTGAATGTTGTCTTGATTTAAAATGTGTTTTATAGATTCTAAATAAATACTAAATTGTTAAATTGAAGACTTTTAAAATAGTTTAACGATATTTCTAAAAGAATAAAGCTATCGATGAAGTGTTTGTAAAATATTTACTAGGCATGGCACAGAAAGTTTGAGCAGTATCTGTGAAATATCACATCTACTGATTAAAGCTCATCTCTCAATTCACAAAATATTCTAACAATAGCTTAAAAACTAACTTTATAACTGTCATAAATAAACACCTACAACATATTAGAGCAGTATATAATTCTACATGGGATATATTAAATTATTTCTTATTTTAAATACTGTAACATCTAACGTTACCTTTTATCTCTCTAAGCTTGATAAATCAACTCGTTGTTTAGTGACAGTTCAGTTATGGTCAAGAAGAATTATGGTCGAAGGCGTTCCAGCTGTGGTCATCTAATTTCTTTCCTAATCACATTGCACCCAGAACCCCATCATTACATATAACCTTCTTTCCTAGGATGATAAGTTGTAACTAGAAATGTGGCTGCTACTTATAATAATTCGGATAATCAAACATAAAGTTCAGCTCATTGGTTCGTTAAGTACCAGCAATATTCTCAACTGGCAGTATGTCACTCTAAAGCTTTACTCTTAAAAACTAGTTTCACTCTTGCAGAAAAACATCTAATATTTGTTTTAGTTGATTTTTGGTTAATGAAATGCTCACCTGACTATTGAAATGCGTCTTTCAAATTAGAAAGATAATAAATTAGTTAGTAATATAGCAAAGAACATGAAGGGGGTTGGGTGGTCTTTTTGAAATAACAGAAAGTTCTATGGTTTTAAGTTAATGGTCCTATCTTATTCATTATGAGCAGAGTAACATCATCAGCATTATCGAACAGGAAAAAAAATCGATCGTAGCAGGCAGTGATCAATTTAATATCGAATAACACTTATGAGAGAAAATTTAAATATTTTTATTATTATTATTATTATTATTATTATTATTATTATTATTAGATAATAATGATAATAATAGTACCCTTGTTTTCTATACAAGTTTTTTATTTTTTTTATTTTGCATGTATTTTTTTGTTCTTCTCACACAGCTATCGATTCTGAAATCCATTAGCATCATATTGTTTCTTAACACTGAAGGAGCTCCAATGCAAAATATAATAAAATGACAAAAATGAAAGGGACACACAAACAGACAGTCGAAAAAAAGGTGGAAAGCAAACAAAACTGGAACATATATCAATTGATGGACTTTGTAAAGAAATGAATGAAAACTAAAAAGCTAACATGTAGTCAGATTGTGTTTCTGCATTGTTTTCTGGTTTATTTCAATTTAAATTGCTCAATTCATATTGTTGTCTTTTTCTCCTATAATTCTTCAATATTTCTAGTTTATTTTTTTAAAGTGTATTTTTATCTGCATTTTTCTGTGATTTTTCTTTGATATTTACATATGTAAAGATGAATTATTCATTTTGTGTGTAAATGTGTGTGTGTGTAAATATGTGTGTGTGTGTACTGAAAGCATCAATTTTTTTTAAAAATCAACACATACTACAACACAGAATTCTCACACAGAAAATTACAGGTTCACAAATATGCAGCAATATATATACATATATATAATGTGTATATATGTATGTATGTATGTATGTATGTATGTATGTATGTATGTATGTATGTATGTATGTATGCATGTATGCATGCATGTATGTATGTTTGTGTGTGTATATATATATATATATATAGAGAGAGAGAGAGAGAGAAGGAGCTTTATAGATGACTGTCTGCATATTCTTTACCTGCTGCCAATCCCAACCATCAGACTTAAACACAATTAAAAGCATCGGTAAGGAATGCTTACACACACACACACACACACACACACACACACACACATACACACACACACACACACACATATATACATATATATATATATATATATATATATATATATATATATATATATATATATATATATGCGTGTGTGTGTATGTATTGAGCAGTAGTGTTCTCAAGAAATATGGGAAAGTTTTATTTACTAAACAAGTTTCTTTTTAAATATAAATACATGCAAATAGTTATTTAGTTAAACGTTGATTGCCTAAGTAATGTGATGGAAATATTAGATGTGGAATAGTTATGAAATAAGAAATGGCAGAAAAACGAAATTTCGGAGTAAAAACATTGTCCAGTAAAAACTTATGCCAGAAGATATCTGTCCAGGAGTAAAAATGAAATGAACTTTTAGAAAATAACGGGAAATCAAAGGAAAAGCGATGAAAAACATTAAGAAATAGAACGTATATATATATATATATATATATATATAATATAAGATCAAAAGATGGTTAAAAGAGTTCCACAAACTGTAGAGTGCTTCTTATCCGATATCTGCATTGCTTTATTGTACTACAATAAAACTCACCTCCTACATCATATATATATATTAGTTCATCGCGTTGATATAAAATACTGAGAGTGAGTGCATTTATGAGAATTAGGGATGAACTGAAATAACATTGAGAGGGAGTGTGCGTGTGTTTGGGTGGGGAAAGTAATTAAATAAAGGCCTGATTGAAAGAGTTTGAATTACATAAAACCAGGAAATATAAATGCTGGTGATGCAGGGTAAACGTTAAAATAAATCAGATGCCTAAGTAATTCAATGATAGAATCCACGAACAAAATTTCTCAAACTAAAACATAAGACTCCTTAACTACCTGGAGAATGAAATAGCAAACTACATCAATTTACCATACTTCTCTGCTGCAGCATGGACATTCCACTAAATAAGCTAAATAAGAAATGAATATTTCAAGCCGGATTAAATGTATAATCATATTGACCTGGATATATATATATGAAGGCATGTGGCTGAGTGGTTAGAGAATTGGATTCGCAATCGAAAGGTTGTGAGTTCGATTCCTGAACAGGGCGATGCGTTATGTCCTTGAGCAAGACACTTTATTTCACGTTGCTCCTTCTACTTGGAGTTGCGACCGATAGATAGTATTAGCAATTGGAAAGACCAACGGAAACATTGTTTCGTCGGTCCGATTTGACGAAAGTCGATCGTTCCTCATATATATATATATATATATAAGCAAATTGTAATCAACAAGATCGAAATTACTGGATATATATATATATATATATTTATATATATTCAATTCGGCATTCGTGCCAACCCTTACCTTTGGTAATGAATGTTGGGTAATGACTGAAAGAATACGATTGCGGATACTAGCGCCCGAAATGAGGTCCCTCCGAAGTAATGTGACTCGATAGAATGCGCATCTCGAAGATCAGAGAGTCACTCCAGGTAGAGCTGCCCCTTCTCCGAATTGAGAGATCACAGCTCCGATACTATGGGCTTGTGGTTAAAATGCCTCAGGGATTACCGGTACAGGTAATTCAATTGTATATAAACACCCCCAAAAATGCTTACATAATTTAAATAATGCATATAAAAAAAATTATTTTAATGCATTTAAAAATTTTTTTTTTTGTGTATACATTTCCTGGGACACCCTGTATATATATATATATATATACACTTAAGCTTTTATACATACACACAGACACTTATATGGGTGTGTATAGATACTTGAGGAATCAATTAGCCAATTAAGTCTGAGTGTCTTTTATTGCAGAATACTAAGATATCACAAGCTGTAGCCGGATGACAGATGATAGCAGTCAAGCAGTTCATCTATTTATTTCCCTTGTTTTAATTGTCTACTGGTTTATTCTTAAAAAAAAAGGTTCCTGGTGTCCTTGTACTAACTTGCATTGACAATCATGTATATATATATATATATATATATATATATATATATATATATATATATATATATATATATATATATATATATATATATATATATATATATATATGTATATATATATATATATATATATATATATATATATATATATATATATATATATATATATATATATATATATATATATAAATGGAATAGAATGAAACGAAATTTCATTTCTCACTCTTAGTACGGCACTTACTTAAATGTAAGTATGTATGTACGTATACATACATATATGTATGTATATATATATGTATATATATATATATACATATATATATATATATATATACATATATGTATGTATATATATATGTATATATATATATATATATATGTATATATATATATATATATATATATATATATATATATATATATATATATATATATACATATATATATATATATATATATATATACATATATACATACATATATGTATGTATACGTACATACATACTTACATTTAAGTAAGTGCCGTACTAAGAGTGAGAAATGAAATTTCGTTTCATTCTATTCCATTTATATATATATTCCATTTATATATATATATATATATATATGATTGTCAATGCAAGTATATATATATATATATAAGGTTGTTCGTATATTGGAATTCATCAGTAAATACATCTATATTTAAATACTACATGCCTTGGAACACGAACTCTTTAACTAGAAAATGTTGTACTTTAGTAACTCAGCCGTCCGACATGTGGTGCGGGACAGGAAGATGTATGAAACTGAAAAAGGTATATTAAACAAAAAATATTTATTTTTGTTCTTTCTTTATGAGTCACTATTGAAAGCTTGGTTGACTCATGAGGTATCTATTAATAGCAAACAAGTGAGACATTTGATGAACATAACTGTCTTCTTTTTATCTCAGTAAGAAAAGTGTCGACACCTTATTATTTAACCAAAATGTAGGATAAAATTTGATTACTAACAGAGAAAGTACAGTATCTAAGAATGCTAAATAATTATTTAAGTCCATGTGTGAGTATATTCGTTAGTAACGCTTTATGTTACTAAGAATACACGAACTTCTAAAATGAAATCGGAGAGAAGATTCGTTGTCAGGAATTTTGGACAATTCCGAAATATGAAGTTAACTTTGTAATGTATGATGTCGAACTAAGCATCGAGAAAATGTAACAATGAAAAGGACAATGGAGTCTGACGAAGCTTGATTGCAGAGTTATGAGTCTCGTTATGACTATTGTCACAAAGAATTGCCACTATCAACGATGTGAATACATTGCTGTTTGTGAATGGAAATATCGAAGAAAGGAAACATAACTTAGTTAATATTACAACGATGTAATATAAAAGTGATATAACATTTACACTTCGCAAAGGTTTATCCTATTATTTTTTTTCATATTTAATTCTAAGAACTGGCCAAAATCCTGTACACTCAGACCACCCCTGATTGTAGTATGAGTAGATGTTTTTCAGTAAAACGTGAACAACATAGAGGGTTGAAATCCTGAGTAAAGAACATTTAGCAAAATGTTCAGTAGATAGTCCGAGCATTAGACACAATAAAGAATAATTGTTTCTACTTTTGGTACAAGCCTAGCAATTACCCCAGTGCATTACTGGCGCTTTATTTTATCGACCCCGTACATTCTACCACTCAAATATTTAAGAGTTGGTGACTGCTTTTCCTGAATTTTATCGGCGCGCCATTACTGGCAAAGGCGGTATAATTTAAGGTTCATCATAGTGTAACAGCAGTTTTTATTTTCAGACGGGACATGAAAACATTATTACCAATAAACATTGTGAACCTTGAGATCCCCTCATTCAAGCGATATTCTACACTTTCACTCACTACTACGGAGTTTCGAAAAATGCTTATCAGGACTTAAATATTCACTTTATGCATAAACAATATCTAGAAAAAAAAGAAGTACGTACGTTTAACAAAGCAAGTGACTAATATTTATTAGAAGTTAAAACTAAGCAAACAGAGAGCAAATTTTCTAAAATTAGTATACTAGCTATTTTCCTATATCAATGGCTACACACACACACACACACACACACACACACACACACACACACACACACACACACACACACACACACACACACACACACACACACACACACACACACACACACACAGACACACACACACACACATATATGTATATATATATATATATATATGTATATAACGAAGGAAACGTGGTAAGGAACCAGGTGGACCATAACGCACCAGAGTACTCAATACTTAGGGTAGTAGAGTGGGTAATAGGAAAAAGTATGACCCCGACGGCAGAGCTCAAGCCGTTTCGACGGCTATTTCTGAGTCCAGAAATAGCCGTCGAAACGGCTTGAGCTCTGCCGTCGGGGTCATGCTTTTTCCTATACATATATATATAGATAAATAGATAGATAGACAGATAGATAGATAGATAGATAGATAGATATACATACAAATATATAAATGTATACATGCAGACATCCATACACGTATATACACAAAGATGTGTCTACGTTTGTATTTTTTTTTTATTGGTGTGTGTTGTAGCGTGTTTACATACATACACATAAATATTCACATGTAAATATACACAAATTCATCTATACATATGAACATGTCTGTGTGATGTGTGCGCATGTCTGTATATGTGAGTGTATTTGTGTATATACATTCATGTAAATATTCATACAATTATATAGGGCTAGGGTGAGGTTTTATTGATATTTCGTTCATTTATGTTTG
>OZ024745.1:58697071-58709571 GCA_964016885.1 Eledone cirrhosa
GAACAATAGTGTTGCTGATTACATATTTCCAACAACTCAGCCACCATTTCGCTATATCTCTGATGATAGACGTGTATTTTACCGATAGACATTTACAAATAAACACGTATTCTACATACAAATATACGTATATAAATATACACCTAATAAATATACACCTAAAGTTTTACCAGTAAAACTACTTGGGTAAGAAGAACAAAATGATTATCTTTGGATAAATGTAATAAATAGTGAAGGCGTGTGGCTGAGTGGTTAGAGAATTGGATTCACAATCTTGAGGTTGTGAGTTCGATTCCTGGACCGGGCGATGCGTTATGTCCTTGAGCAAGGCACTTTATTTCACGTTGCTCCTTCTACCTGGAGTTGCGACCGATAGATAGTATTAGCAACTGGAAAGACCAACGGAAACATTGTTTCCTCGGTCCGATTTGACGAAAGTCGATCGCTCCTTTTAAATGTAATAAAAGCACATTTTAAGACAAGATCGAAGCAATAATAAAGAAGTGAAATGTTATTTCTATATCACATATACGTACATGCATATATATGTACACACCCATACATACATACATATATACGTATATACTTACATCCATCTATCTACTGATCCATATATATACATATACGATGAGCGTGAGCTTGCGCATAGTTTCCGCCTCCAAAATTTCACTTGCAATTTATTGGAAAAACTGATGCTATAGTAAAAACATTTAACCAAAGTGTCGCATATAATAATTGAACACAGCATCACGTGGTTGCCCAGATAATTTTCTACTCCCACTTTTATATAGGTAGCAAAGTACAGTTTGTTCGCTTTTTACTCGAAGATGCGTTCGTGAACGCGGCGCGTAAAGCAAATCCGCGTAATCCAAGTCTAAGTTTCTGATAAATAAAAAATATATAAACCACACGCGCTATAGCGCATTGCGGTGGATTAGCAATATCAGTAGAGGGTCGGACGCCATGCTTTGACGCATAGAGTTACGGCCCTTGCCATTCTGAGTTCAAATCCCGCCAAGGTTAACTTTACTTTTCATCCTTATGGGGTCGATAAAATAAAGTACCAGTAATACTCTGGGATAATTGCTGGCCTTGTGCTAAAAGTAGAAACAATTGTGGCATAAATGAAAAAATATTACCTTTAATTCGGAATTGAGACATGTTTCAAGTCACAGACAGTTGTGAGGTTTCATTTACTGTATCTACAGTGTTTTCGCATACAAATATATATTATATATATTGTATATTATATATTTATATAATAAAAAGTAGACTCCCAGGAAACCGGTGGTAGTCTTTGCCGCCGACATTTCTATAGTGATGTTTGGATGTTTGGATAATTCCGTATGTCATTGAGAAAACTGACTAATCTTTCGGGGTTGATCCTTAGTTTGAAGCCATTTCAGTTTTAGTAAATGAATAGTATAAATTCATAAACTGATTTACACACATGTGCATCCTAAAATGCTAGAAAAAGCATGATAAAATCCTAATTCCGTAAGGGAATGAATTACATATAGTTAGTGTTAAAATATAAGTTAATCGAAATTTTTGGAAAATAAAGACAATACAGAGGGGAATAGACCTTTTTGAATGCATCGGGTATGTTTCAGCCTTATTAGTCCTCTTCGGCGAAACATTTTATATCCAGTTGTTATGACGTTGCAGTGATCATTATTTATAGAAGTAGAAGGAAAGTAGCGACGCTAATTATAAAAATCAACAATATGGCTGCGGGAAAACACCGTAAAAAAATTGTAATTATCAGAGATTATTTATGCAGTCATTAGACATAATCTCCTGCTCGTTCAAGTGGTTTAACAACAGTTCATATATGTTTACTGTTTTCAAAAAGTTGGCTTATAAAGACAACTTCCATTACCATCTGCATCATTTTCCCCAAAACATTTCGATTGTTCATTGTTTATTTTTAGATTTTAAATAACTCTGAATGGAGTTTTTTCTACTTATTGCATAAGTAATCTCACTTAATCGAAGGTTTTCTCCTTCATATGATGATGATATTGATTCAGACTCCGTCTGTTTTGACGATGGTCACATAGCTTTTTGCTCAACTGATCATCCAACTCATAAATTAACATTCCAAAGATACTTGTACTCTTAACATAATTCCCTAGCCAAATCAGCGGGACATATGGGACAAGGCTAGACTTATGAATTACAGGTGCAATAAATGTGACGGGCTTCCATACAGTTTTCGTCTATTCAGTTTCCTTCATAAAGCTCGAGTTCATCCAAAGCTATAGTAAAGACGCCAACACAGTAGAATTGAACACGGGACTTCATGATATCGAACAGAATTTCTTAACCATTCAACCGTACCTGCACCCACTATACTCCTTATATTAAATATAAGAGACCATATCGTATCAATATTTAGTATGCAGAACAAATCACTGAGGTATTTTCCATTCCCCATATTGCCCAGGCAAAATCACATTCGAGAGACAATGATGGAACAACACCTCACAAATCCTATAATTAACGAGATTTGTAGTTTTCATTCGCACCATTTTTGATGGAAACTGCACTGAAGAGAGATGTGCACATACACACTTCTTCATCAATTTATTCTATTCCTGGAAGGGTCGTGGAAATAGAGTCGGCAAGCACGCCTCTTGTCAGGAGAAACTGTCTCCAATTGATCCGGCTGTATCCAACCATCTTGTTCGGAGTCTATTCCTGGATTTTTCGCCAGTTGGTTTTGCTCGTTAAATCTGTCCAGCGATTCTTTCCTAAGAGATTCTGAGCACATTTCCTTCGAAGAAGTTGTTGCTCTACCTGGAGCGACTCTCTAATCACCGAGCTACGTACTCTATGGTATAACGTTGCTCCAATGACTCTTCGGAGGAACCCCATTTCACCTCCTTGTATTCGCGATCATGTTCTTTCGGTTATTATCCAAGATTCATGACCCTAGGTAAGGGTTGGCACGAATACCTAATTGAAGATAGCGAGTTTGGGTTTTACACCCACCTCGCTTCTTCTGATGACCAAATTTTTCCACTTAATTCAGCCTCCAGCCTTCAATCATTCGTTAAAACGGCCCGAGATACTTGAACTTCCCCACCTACTTCAGTGGAACTTCATAAACATTTAAAGTGCACTGCGTAGGCTTCTTTGAAAGAACAAATGTCTCAGTCTTTGCAATACTGATTTTCGTACATACACACACATATATCACATTTATACATATATTTGTGTGTGTGTGTGTGTGTGTGTGTGTGTGTGTGTGTGTGTGTGTGTGTGTGTGTGTGTGTGTGTGTGTGTGTGTGTGTGTGTGTGTGTGTGTGTGTGTGTGTGTTAGATAGTTAGTTCCTTAGTGAGATATTTATATGCATAAATCCAGCTATGTTTTCTTCTGTTTTATTTATCTACCTTTGCTCTTCTTCTTTGAGCCCCCCCCCCCTCTCTCTCTCTCTCTCTGTTCAAATACATCCCTACTAGGCTATAATAAACTATTTTAATGTTACTGCAACAAGTACAAACTAGTACAAAGTAAGAATAACAATAATATTGTTGTAGTAAAATACCTACAAAAATAACAAAAGCTAATAGAAACTGCAGTAACAGCAATAACAACTATAAACATAGTCTAAACAAACAATCAACTATTTTCTGTATGAAGTGGACAAACCTATACAAATATACAGGGAACAGATTATTGATTTCTATCAGATATATTGTATTTACACGAGTTCTTTGTTTCTTCATTTCTGTCCATTACATCTTTATACACACACACACACACACACACACACACACACACACACACACACACACACACACACACACACACACACACATATATATTATATATATAAATACACACATATATTATATATATAAATACACACATATATTATATATATATAAATCTATATATACATGTGTGTATTTATGTATGTATAAATATATATGTATATATGTATGTATATACGTACATAAATATCTATTTATATTCGAATGTGCGTATGTGTCTGTGTGTTTGTGAGCGAGCGGTGTTTCTGTGCGACTGGTGTGCGAATGTGTGTGTGTGTGCATGTAAGCATGTATTATTTGTTACTATAGTTTTATTTTTTCTTATTTCCTTGTGTCTCTATATTTTCAAGGACATTGAGCATCATAGTGTGGGAGTTAAACTTTTAGTGTCAAACCAGTTAAACGAACGAACCGGTTTCATAATTCTGGTTGAAAACAGTAACCGTCACGTACGCTGTGAGACATGTTCAAGATATGAACATGTCATGGTAATTTTGTCACTTCTGTCCTTTAAATTATAGAGCCCCTTTTTTCATAGCCAAAGCAAACTTCATTTATCTCGCAGATTTTAGGTAAAAGTGGAAAAAATCGGTAAATTTATAGTGAGAAATTATTTTTCATGTGCTATCAACTAGTCTAACTTCTGAACATACCGGAAAGGATTTTTTCCTCCGAAAAGGGTTGGAGAAAGTGGAGGTCCTCCAATATATATATATATATTACACACACACACACACACACACACACACACACACACACACACACACACACACACACACACACACACACACACACACACACATATATATATATATATATAT
Source organism: Eledone cirrhosa (assembly GCA_964016885.1). Taxonomy (NCBI): domain Eukaryota; kingdom Metazoa; phylum Mollusca; class Cephalopoda; order Octopoda; family Eledonidae; genus Eledone; species Eledone cirrhosa. The sequence continues at coordinate 58,701,676 of OZ024745.1, forward strand.
ATATATATATATATATATATATATATATATATATATATACACACAGTTCAAGAGTAACCAGTCTTAAAGAGAGAGAGATGGAGAGAGTAGAGGAGATATGAGAGGAGAGATTGGTGAGTTAGTTAGAAGCCAAAGCGTAAAGGCATGTGCTCAATGTGCAATATGCAGTAGAAAGCAGCTAGGTGGCTGGGTTCATGCAGAAGTTAGGTGCGCAGAGCTGGAAATATTCATTAGTTAAGCAAAACAAGGCCACAAACTTCACAAGGAAGACATTATTAAAAGATTGTAATATTATTCCATTATTATGTAACATTATCCCATTATTTTAATTTATATTCCTTTGAAGTTCCGATGAGCCACTCTGTTTTTTAAATATGTTAATTATTTTAAACTGAACCAGATCAATTATGATATATAATCATCTGATCCAGAAATATTATGTGGAGTAGCGAAACAATTGTAAACGGACATTATTATTATCAATATTATTATTATTATTCTCTACATTCCTTACATCAAACTAAAATATGTTGACAATCTTTTAATAATGTCTTCCTTGTGAAGTTTGTGGCCTTGTTTTGCTTAACTAATGTATATATATATATATTAAAGATTTAAACAAGATTCAATGAGTATATCAAAGAATGAATTTTACAGTAGATTGGAAGCACTCTACGGAAAAAAATAATTTTCCAGAGTAATTAATATTAAAATACAAATATTAATAAAATAGATGTTCTTTTCATCAATTACATTTTATTATACATATTTCTGATGTACAACAGTACGTCCTCATCAGACAAAATATAATGATACATGACATACCCTGAGATGTTAAATGGTTAAGATTTAATCAAGGTAGTGATTAACCTAAGAGAAAATTTAACATTTATACCCTAATAATGAGAGAATGCGAAAACGTAATAAATTCAATAGAGGATGTGCGAGTAAGAAAAACGTTGCTTAATGTAACAGTTATAGAGATTTTAAAATGTATGATACTACAATTTATGTTTATCTAGGAAAACATCTCATGAATTATAACAGTCAATGAGAGCCACTGGAATAGGATTTATAGAGAGGGAAAGATAAGGGGGGTAATATATGCAGAAGGAGATTTTTTCCGAAAGTTAAACGGTTAAGTTTGAAAATATTTAATTTATGCTATTTTAGAATCAAGATTTTAGGTTTTTTTTTTTTAATTGCTGGTTATTTATATATTAGTTTTGTAAATTCTATAAGTGTGTTAACATTTCTAAACTTCTGAATTTTATGAGGATAACATTTAAACGATTTAGCTGGCCAGCGGAAAGGATGTTTACACTGTTGAATATTTTCCTAAATGTAAACTTTAACGAAGATAATCATTGTCAACATATTAGGTATGTAAAGCTTATGAAGTACAAATAAACATATACGTAAGTCCATACACGCATATATAAACATATATATAAAAATATATATACACAAACACATGCATACATCAATACAAATACATATAAACAAATATATACATACATAAGTAATATATATAATATATATATATACTATACTGTATATATAAATATATATAATATATATATATACTATATATATAAATATTATATATATATATAATTAAATATATATATATATTATAATTAAACTATATATATAAATTATAATTAAACTTATAATATTTCTACTTATTTCCAAAACAATCTTACCCACTCTGTTTTAATATATTGTTATCTCTAAATAATATTTGCTATAATTTCACTTCTTAAAATTTCTTAAAATATATACATATATGATCCTAACTTTTAAATTTTTAAATTTTAACTTTAATTTTAATATTTTTAAAGGTTTTTTTAATTCTTTATTTTTTATTTTTTATTTCTTAAAATTTTCATATATTTTAAAAATTACTTATTATTTGTTTAAAAATTTACTTATCTCTTATAAATTATTTAAAAAAAATTTTCAAGAAATTTTAATATTTTTAAATATTTTTTAAATAAAATTTTTTATATTTTTTAATATCTTTTATTAAATTTATAACCACTAACTAATTCAGGCTAAATATATCTTTTAACATTTAAACTTATTTTGGCAAAATGGTCTCATACTAACTAATAAATAAACTAAACTGGAATTTTTTCCGTATCTTCCCAATTTAAAATATATAAATATAAATATACTTATTAACTCAGTAAACTTAATTACTTATATTAAATACAAACCAATATCCTTCATAACTCATTAAAACAATTATCTATAACACGATATACCCATCTATCCATTTATCTATCTATTTATCTATTTATTGATTTATTTCTCTATTTATATTTATATATTTTTTTTTCTATTTATTTTTCTATCTATCTATATATTTATTTTTCCATATATTTTTCTATCTAATTTTATATATATTTATTTTTCTATATATATCTATTTATTTTTCTATCTATTTACTTATAACAGTAAATATTATATTAGAAAAGAATTTTAACAATTAAATAATCGTAAATATACGTACCATTAGTAGATATATACTTAAAATGTATTCCCCCATATTAAGCTTACATGAGTTCTATTCATCCTCTTGTTAATTTCTTCTCTCTATCTCTCTCGTAATATTAATATTTTTTCTCTCTCTCTTTCTTCTCTATCTTTCTCCAGTGTTATTTAAATAAACGGTTGTTTTTCAATTATTTACATATTCATTTGCATATTCACACATAAGTTTGAATAATCCCTAATATATTTCCACTATCCAGTGAATTTCCAACCGATAAGTTATGTTTTTCATGGGTTCGTCTCTATTTATAAAACAAACTTTGTATTTTATCTAATGAAAGCGCACCAATGTTGTTTTGGTTGCCCTTGAAATATATATAATAAAATAAATATGGTTTTATAAATATAGTTTCCATTTATTTAATATCATTGTATATATATATATATATATATATTATGGAATACTGTTGGCTTTTTGTTACAATGGTTTCTATACCTTTCATTTATATATATATATATATATATGAAATATAAGAATCAAAGAACTGTTCAAAACATTATTGTGCTTACAGCTGTTTCCTCCAAACCGAGGTTTGGATTCTTCGGAGCAATTTATTAATGCATGGACAGTTATATGACCTCCTTTTCAGCCGAGAGACATACCAATACATATTCAAACATTGATACATATTCAAACATTGTGGGTCAACATTCATTACAGAATTTAGAGTGGCAGTACACACTTCGAGATTACATTTATATTAATAGGTACAATCAAAAATCAAAGATATAGGTTAAAGTACAACATGAAGATAAGTGGTTATATAGTGCAAATGTTATATGTGTGGCACGCATGTGCGTCTTGTTTATATAGTGTGGCAGAGAGATATGTGTGGTAGAGGCACTTAGGTAGGTAAATAAGAGTGTTAGGTTGGTAGATCTGGTGGCAAAGTCTTTATATGACTTAACTCCTTTGAAAATGACCTAGTTAAACTAGTTAAGAACATTAAATACAATAAGCACCTTATTAGAAGCAACACCTTCTTAAACAAACTTAACACTTCTATTAGTGGATTCAAAACTAGTAATAAAATTATTGTACACGCAGATAAAACTAATAACATATACAGCCTAGATTATATTACTTATAGAAAGTTTATATATAATGAACTACATAAAAGCTACAAAAAAACCACCTTGAAAAACTTAGAAGATATTAATGTAGAGGGTTATAATATAGTGTCTAAACTAGGACTACAGAGGCATACACAACCTTTCACTCCGAACCCCCCTAGATTCTCTCTGAAGGACCATAAGGAGAACTTCATCAGCAACCCCACGATAAGACTTATCTGCCCTTCCAAGTCCGACATTGGTATTATCAGCAAGAAGATTTTGGATAAAATCATCCCACAAATTAAACACAAGATACACCTTAAACAATGGGGAAATACGGGTGAAGTAATTGAATGGTTTAAGGATATCAAGAATAATAAGAACAAAAAATTTATTCAATTTGATATCAATTCATACTACACCTCTATTTCCCCTATCCTATTAAATAAGGCACTTATCATGGCCATGACCAATAGCGACCTGACTAGAGCCCAGGTTGATGTCATCCTTGCGGCCCGTAAAACCATAATCACCTTCGAGGACCAACTATGGACACGCAAGGATACGCACAACAACTTCGACATAACCATGGGATCTAGTGACTCGGCGCAGGTCACTGATTTGGTCGGCCTATACCTCCTCAATGAAATCCATAAAGACCTCCCTTACCTCAACGGTGGTTTGTACCGCGATGATGCACTTCTACTCATAGAATATAAAAAATTTAATATAGAAAGAACTAGAAAACAACTGCATAAGACATTCAAAAACTTTAACCTTAGTATCACCATGGACAAAAACACTAAAAATGTTAACTTCCTAGACGCCACACTATACCTAGACTCAAAAATATATACACCCTTCCATAAGCCTAATGAGAAACTTATTTACGTAGATACCAAGTCTAATCACCCTAGATCAATATTAAACTCTATCTCTAAGGGGGTGTCCAATAGAATCTCTAGTCTGTCCTATGACGCAAACATATTTAGCAAAAACTCACAATATTACAATCAAGCATTAGCTAGCTCCGGCCATAATATAGAAATTGAGTTCCTACCTAAGAAAACACATAGCTACAACATCATCTCGCACAACATGTCCATGAGGAAATCTAATAATAGGAATAGCAACCACAAGTACACCAAAGCGGAGGGTGCCACCGGAAGTAACCATTACCATGGAAACTACTGTGAGGCCTTAGGAGGAAGCAACACACCAAACACTAAAAGCAAAAATAGAAGAAGAAATAATACATTTTTCAACCCTCCTTTCAACCTAAATGTCTCCACCAACATACCTAGGGCTTTCTTCTCACTACTAGATAAAAACTTCCCTCTAGGACACAAGTACCACAACCTCTTAAACAAAAACACCATTAAAATCTCATACTCCACGACGCCTAACTTAGCATACCACATAGCTAGCAGCAATAATAGTAAAATTAGTTCTTACTTCCAACAAACAAAATCGCAACGGGATGCAAACCCTCTAAATACCACTGTAGCAAGCAACAATAGCAACGGCAGTAACAATAGAAATAACACTAGTATAAGTAATAACACCAGGGTTGTCAACCTGAACACCCAAAATCCTATACCCACCACACAGACTTCCGCATTGCATTATAACCAGCGGACTAACGCACAGAATAATTGTAACTGTAGAGCTAATAGAACCTGCCCTTTAGATAAAAAATGCCTAACCAAGGATGTCATATACTCATGCACAGTCACGACTAATAACTCTTCAGAAACCTATGTAGGCTCCACTTCTAACTGCTTCAAAATTAGATATAACTCGCACATCCACTCGTTCAAAAAGCACAGCCTAGCCAACTCCACCTCACTTTCTAGCTACATTCACTATCTAAAATCTAAAAATAAACCATACACACTCAAATGGGAAGTGATAGGCAGCGCGACCTCGTACAAACCACCTAATAAATTCTGTAACCTCTGTATACTAGAGACACACAATATTATCTTCTCCAACCGTAACCTACTTAACAAAAAATCTGAGGTGTTTGCAACTTGCCAGCACCGCCTCAGACATTCCTTCCAAAACTTTAAGCCCCATATATAGCAATGTCGGACTGGAACCTAACACCACATCTAGCATCAAACACCAGAGACACACCCTATACTACATACCCAACACTAGCTGATCCATTATAACACAAACAACGACATCCCTCTGGAACCCTTCGCAGGGAAAATACCCATTTATACCTCTACGGCAGGTGTGACAACATCCACCCACCTGGACGGCACTACACCGCTCTAAGGGTAATTTGAGCATGAATTGATCGGTTGGATGGTGTTGGGCAGAGGAAACACCTTCCTTAGACAGATGTAAAATGATTTAATCGAGTAGCGCTGTTGACCAGTAGGACCAGGCTGCTGAACGCAGTGAGTGAATGCAATGCAACTGCCGTGCGGGTTGTACGTATATGGATGATCTGACGGTCAGAGAGGGGTCGCGAGGACTGCGGATTGACCTTTGGCCTGCCTGGGGATGATTATCTTTCGACATCCAATGTAGCAAGCGATGACCCAGATCTTACCAGAGATCATTGGGTCCTGAAGCAATCCTGCAATCACCGCGCCTGGTCATATGAGCAGACTACAACCATAGAGATCATTAATTTTAGAATCCTCGCTCATCATCTATAATTTCCATTTGTAGCACCTTAAGATGGGTTAATCCACCCTAATAATAATATGATCACCTTCAGCATAATTTAGTTAAACTACTCTATAGTTAGTACACTTTATGCTTTAAAAGTCTCTCTTGGAAGGTGCACCTCACCATAGAATTTAGGGTCTATATTGAGACACATTTTAATGGCTAGATATAGAAACCCCAGAGTTACCTCCCCGCATGCATTAACTCCCCTTAGCCACACACACACTTCCGGTATTCAATGGCGTCTCTCGAAACGTAACAACCTCCTGTATCGAACTAAAGAACACCAGACTACGATCTCTAACTGGATTGTCGTGGATTATGTGAAAGGCATATAATCGAAATATACACTCCCTTGACCATGAAAATACCGAAGTACATGAATTACTTGACATCCCTGCGCTGTGCATCTCCAATACTTATAACACTTTTAATGCTTGCACTATCTTTAATGCTTATAATATTTCTCCACACACAGACTATATCAATCATATAAAGACTTTGCCACCAGATCTACCAACCTAACACTCTTATTTACCTACCTAAGTGCCTCTACCACACATATCTCTCTGCCACACTATATAAACAAGACGCACATGCGTGCCACACATATAACATTTGCACTATATAACCACTTATCTTCATGTTGTACTTTAACCTATATCTTTGATTTTTGATTGTACCTATTAATATAAATGTAATCTCGAAGTGTGTACTGCCACTCTAAATTCTGTAATGAATGTTGACCCACAATGTTTGAATATGTATCAATGTTTGAATATGTATTGGTATGTCTCTCGGCTGAAAAGGAGGTCATATAACTGTCCATGCATTAATAAATTGCTCCGAAGAATCCAAACCTCGGTTTGGAGGAAACAGCTGTAAGCACAATAATGTTTTGAACAGTTCTTTGATTCTTATATTTCATATAACTGCTCTGTAAATCATCTGATGTTTTTACATTGAGCTACTTAACTTACTGGTAATAAGGTAGTAATACATTACTGCCTACCACTATTTAGGGTGTGTGTAAAATACTTACAACTGCTTAAGGTTTTGTGTTTACATAACCATAAATAGTATAACTAATACTATATATATATATATATATATATTAGAGTGGGCCTTACTTTTCAACTTTCTAAAAGTTTAGCTCACAACCCCACCCCTATCTTGTTCCAATTAACAAAAAAATTAATCTATGCAAAACTGCAAGGCCACGCTCATCGACCGTGCAATTATGAAGTTTTCGCCCGGAAAGTCATTTTTTCATACAATTTTCTCTTAAATTAAAAAACTTGCTGAGACTTATTCTTGGTATTAGAAGGATAAGTAACAATAAATATAATTGAGAAGGCAACTCAGAGCGCAGGTATAGGGCAAACACCTATTTTTCGCTGTGGGAGCGGCAAAATTTTAACTTTCGGAAAATTAAATATACATATATCTGTATGTGGCTGACATCTGAGAGAAATGAGTACTCGGTATTGAGTAATATATATATATATATACATAAATTCATATATATATATATATATATATATATATATATATATATATATATATATATATATATATATATATATATATATA
>OZ024745.1:58714571-58722071 GCA_964016885.1 Eledone cirrhosa
GTTTCCCTGAGGCTAGGCCGCCGGATCTGCCAGCCACACCAATGTCGCTGCGGTTCCACCGTGGACTCTTTCGGCCTCCACCCGCTTTCCTGTCGCCACAGTGCCGGCCGCATTCCACGCCATGTTGCACTCAACGAGGTCATTAAGCATGGCTTGGACGCTGCAGGCTTCCCTTCCCAGATCGAGCCGGTGGAGTTGGATCGAGGGGACGGCAAAAGGCCAGATGGCATGACCATCTTCCCGACCGCGGTGGCAAACCCCATCGACACTTTCTGCAGCCGCAACTTGGTGCAGTGTGTGACTGACCCGGGTTCTGCTGTACGTCGGGCTGAGGGGACCAAACGCCTCAAATACCGGTTGCTCTCCGACAGGTTTGCGGTCCTACCCCTGGCAGTGGAGACTTCTGGTGTCCTCGGCTCCAGGGCTACCTCCTTTCTCACCACCATAGGCGCTGAGCTGGCCAGCCGCAGGTGTGAGCCCCGCGAGTTGGGGTGGCTATTCCAGCGCATCTCCCTCGCCGTCCCCCGGAGAAACGCCTTCTCCATTCTGTCCGCCGGGGCTGTGGGTGCGCCCCATCGCATACCGTTGTAGTTTTTGTAGAACAAACAGGAGGACTACAATATATATATGTATACAATATATATACAATATATATATACTAAATTAAGTGATGCAGTCATCTTTTTTAAGATGGTTAGTGTGACTTTGGAGGTATTTGGCTGCTATTTATTGCATATCTACTGATTACGTAAGGTCACTCGCGTTGGTTTAATGTATTAGATTTTTGACTTTGGTGGTAGTGGTGGCTTTAGTCAGAATAGTAGCTATAGTTTGTGGTGTGAAGCGTTGATTGATATTTTTGTTGTAATTTTCCTCTAGGTCAGCCATAATCGATTGAACGAACGATCAAATACGTACTAACCATAAACATTCCATCATTCGTTTTTCATTTAGGAGAAAATTATTGTGTGCATCCTTTTTATAAGAGAGGGCGTGAATTGAGGGAGATTTGGATGCTATTTCTAGTATGTTTTGTGACTATATAGGAGTCTTCTTATTGATTGGAGGGGGTAGGTAGTATTAACAACTGGAAGTAGTTGAGTCACTAAAGATGGTAGTCGCTTTGGTAGTAGATTTGTGATGTTAGTATAAGTTATGAATAAACGTTAATACAATAGTTGTAATGCTGGACGTGGTACTACGAGTAAAATTGGTAAAGCATTAGACAAAATGTATTGCGGTATTTAGATACGGTTCTTTACGTACTGAGCTCAAATCACGCTTAGATCAATTTCGCTTTCGTCCTCCCGAGGTCGATAAAATAACATGTCAAACAATGGGATTAATATAATTGATTCTTCTCCTCCCTCAAAACGGAGTTTTCCTGTCTATGTTAGAACGGTGAACTCTTGTTGTTGTTGTTTAGAAGTAGTTCAACCCTGATTGAAGTGATTTTTTTTATCACAAGCATTCTGCCCGTTACCCCAGCTCTTGTTTTCAGACATCCTTTATCAAGCGTGTCCGGTTGTGGCCAGTTTTCTTTTTGTGACAGTGGTGGTAATTGTGGTGGTATATTATATTACTGCTAACGAGGGCTGTAGAAGCAACGAATTTTTAATGGGAGATATTTATTAGCGAACAAAAGTATAAAATAATGAAAGTATTAAAATAAAAAAAACATTGAATTGATAAACAGGAAGAGAAACAGAGAAAAATAGGCGAAGAAAGAAAAATTAAATAATTAAAAAAGGGAGGAAGGGAGAGAGAGGGAGAACACTCTACACACTTGGATGGGGGTATATCTCAACTGTGCCCCATGGACAAGATGGTGAAAGCATTGCCGTGGAGAACGGCCTACGACGATCACTGTGCAACAGCCATTATGGAGTTTTTCATCAGGCGGGATGCCTCTCTATTGATTTTGCTGAGGAAAACATTAATCCTGGGATTAAAAGTTAATTTATGTCAATAGGTTGCTGTTGTTGGAAGTTTAGCAAGATTTTACTAGAGTAGCTATGGATGGGAAATAGTAATTATGTGACGTTTAGTGATATAAATGTGTGTGTGTATGTATGTGTATATTTTTTGTATGTATTTATGTATGTATATGTTTGAATATATATATATATATATATATATATATATATATATATATATATATATATATATATATATATATATATATACATTATCGGAGAAAGCTTTTAGCGATACTCCGGCCAAATTCCAACTCACTCAACAAACATTAGGAAATAAGAGAGTATATTCCTAATTAAACGTTCGGGGTTCTAACTAAATGTATTGTGTGGAAAATTGGCTGTATTATTTCATATGAGACATATCGAATATATCTCTTCCCAGACGGACGTCTCGTTTCTTTATAAGATTCCTACAATTTGGGTGAAATTATACCAATTTATGTAGGAGCTTGTATAAGATCAACAGATATATATATTCAAGTGGGCTCTTATAATTCATCAGTGGGTGCCCAATAATACTAATATTGATAATCTAACCAATATCAGTATTTAACGATAATCACCATCAGTGCCTGAGGTATCTGTTAGGTTGCTACTCCAACAGTTCTAAAGAAATACTCAAACTGATTCAAAAATGAGGAAGTATATTACCGCATATATATATATATATGTTTGTATATGTATAATAAAGCCAAAACAATGCAGGTATGGACATAGAATAAAGAATACAAATGCAAAAGAATTTGTTGACAATTAGTCTTTTACCTTAGATTTATTTAAATGTCCTTAATTTTCGAGATAATATCTCTTCTTCGGAGGGAAGTAAAGCGGTTCTAAATAGCTTGCCAAGTCATGCTGACAGGAAATGGTATAGAGTATCTGTTCTATCTCTAATGTCAAAGAGTTTAGGTTAGGTGGATAAAGAGTAGTCTCCCTTTAAAAGGGGTTTTATTGTACACGCCTGTTTAAGAGTGTGGGAGAATGCGTGAAGGTGTAAGTATGTGTGAGTGAGTCTGAGAATATATGTCTATACGTAAATTATCTCCTGTTAGAACTTGTCTTTGTGTGTGTATGTGTGTGTGTATGTGTGTGTGTGAGAGGGAATAAGTGGAGGTGTAAGCGTGTGGGTGTGGGTGTGTGCGTGTGTGTGGGAGGGGGATGTAAATATGGGGCTAGATGCTCTATCAAGTTATAAATTGGGTGTTGAGTTCTAGAATATTATTGATTGGTGGTTGTGTTTTGTCTATAATTAGTCCTTCCTTAATTCTAAGATTGCCGAGGTTTCTTTCCTTAGTTTCTATCCTAACTGTTATGGTTTTGTCGGTGTTTTTGCATTTAACTAGGTGTTTCTTAAATGAGGAAGCGTTAGTATTGAGGTGTTATTTTATTCTTATGTGGAGTGGTCTGGTGGTGCTACCTACGTAGAAGTTGCTGCATTTGTCGCACTCTAGTCTGTATACGACGTAAGCCTGGTGGCATAGGTCTGTGTCGTTGATGGGGCAGTTGGCTAGCCTGCAGCGGTTTTCATGTCTGGTGGAGTGTCTTTTGGTTAGCTGTCCGCGTAGAGAAGGACCTGAGTGGGCCAGTTGGATATCTAGTCCCCCTCGTCTGATAGCTCTGCAGATGGCTGTTGTTGTTTCGTCACTGAAGTGTGGGAGCTTCAGGAAGCAAGTGTTAGTGCCTCGGGTGTGGTGTCCTCTGTTCTTTCTGGCACGGTTTGTGATGGATGTCGTGTATCCGTTCAGTTTGAGTACTTCCAGGAAATGTGTGGTGTGTGTGTCTCGGTCTCTAGCGTCGGTGCATTTGTACCGGGAACGTGTTAGTTCGTTCCTTATGTATCCGAACTTAGCGCCGGCTGGGAGGGCCGATCTGAAATGTACGAACAGGTCCCTGCTGGCGGCTTTTTTATAGAAGCAGGTGTGGATGTTGCCTTCCTCTGTTACCCTGAGTTGGAAGTCCAGTAGGGATAGGGATCCGCGGTCATCGGGGTGTTCCATGCTGAACTTTATACTGGCGTCTATGCTGGAGAATGTTGTGTATATTTTATCCGCCTCCTCACGGGATGATGTAAGGATGAGTATGTCATATACATATCGGGTGAAGAAGGTATGGGAATGGCAGGTGTTGAGGGCTCGGCATTCTAGCTGGTTCATATAGGTGATGGCCAGCAGGCCCGATAGGCTGGATCCCATGGGTAATCCTGTTGTCTGTCTGTATGTGTGGTTGTGGAAGGTGAAGTACGTGTTGTCCACCGTGAAGGACAAAATCTGGTGTATGTCCGTCGGATGGAGGCCGTAGCAGTGGATGTCCTCTGCGACCACGCAGTCCGTCAATAAATCGACAGCTGGATGAGCGGGGACTGTAGTGTAGAGGGAGACAACGTCGAGGCTAAAGGCGTATCTATTTAGTTTAAGTTGTTCTTGCTGGAGTTGGTGTAGTCTACGTATGACTTCGTCGGAGCTACTGACATGCCCGGGAAAGGTGGAGAGTAGAGGCTTGAGGACCTGGGAGAGGAGCCAGGAAATTGTATAGGGGTCCTTCTATGCTAGAGACGATGGGTCTTATTTGTGTCTTAGTACTATTCTTGTGGGTCTTGTTGAGGTGGTAGAAAGTGGGCAGTCTTTTATTTCTAGTGGTGTAGTTGAGCTTAACTTTATTTGGGAGTTGTCTTCTCTTACAGATGTCGAACCAGATGGAGTTGGTCTGTTTTTCGATCTGGGCTGCAGTCGTGTCCGGGATCTCTGTATATAGTTCATTGTCGCTTAGGTGTTCAAAGGCTAGGTTGTTGTATGTAGCTTGAGAGATGACGCAAAACTCTTTACCTTTGTCGGATGGTAAGTATATAAGTTCCCTATTCCGTAGGTTCTTCAGGGCGAGTTGTTGTGTCCTGGAGAGGTTTGGGGCTATCTTCTTCTGTTTCCGTAAGATGTTAAATACGGAATGTTTTAGCCTCGAGAGTTTTTCTTCAAGCTCGCGGTTGGCAGGCGGTGGGTAGAGTGGGCGATCCAGTTGGTATATCGGGAATCTGGGTTTGTTAGGTTCCGTGGTGTTGTTGCCGAGAGTCGATATCCATTTTAGTTGGTAGGCAGCCCGACAGAAATTCGTTTCTATGTCGAGCCATAATTTGACGTCCAGTCGCTGTTTCAATATGAACTTGGGACCCAGGCTGAGGAGGTCTAATTCCTCTCGGGAGAGGGATCCTGTCAAGTCTGTGACGAGGTGTTTTGCGTCAGGTGTGTTGTTGGTCGGGGCACCGCTAGGTTCGGTGTTGGTACCGTCTTGTTCGCCTCTGTTGGTGCTTAGAGTTGGGTTGTTGTTAAGACGGTTAGCCGTGCTGAGTTTGAGAAATGTTTGCGTTAGGCATGTACAATAAAACCCCTTTTAAAGGGAGACTACTCTTTATCCACCTAACCTTAACTCTTTGACATTAGAGATAGAACAGATACTCTATACCATTTCCTGTCAGCATGACTTGGCAAGCTATTTAGAACACTGGTTTAACCGCTTTACTTCCCTCCGAAGAAGAGATATTATCTCGAAAATTAAGGACATTTAAATAAATCTAAATTAAAAGACTAATTGTCAACAAATTCTTTTGTATTTGCATTCCTTATTCTATGTCCATACCTGCATTGTTTTGGGTTTATTATACATATACAAACGTTTATACCTCATTACACAATGCTTCAAGTGAACTATAACTTCCTCCATATATATATATATATATATATATATATATATATATATATATATATATATATAAAAATAACAGATTAAAGTTTAAGCAAAGAATCGCTGCTTTCACTGCTTTCACCCTTAACGGGATCTTCTGAAACTAAAAATATCAATCTGTGAACGCAGAAGTAAATATTTCGAAAAACGATGCAACCGAAGGAAGACAGGAAGACGATACTTTGGTTCGTGGAAACGTTCCCTGGCAAAGAACGGAAAAAAACGATAATAATACGTCATTATTTGGAGCGGTGAAAACAATTACACGCAAAGACAAAACCACGTTTATGGTTTAAATGAAGTCATAGACTAATATTCTGTTATTGTTTTCACCGCTCCTAATTATGATGTATTATTTTCGTTTCTTTCCGTTCTTTGCCAGGGAACGTTTCGACGAACCAAAGTATCGTCTTCCTGTTTTTCTTCGGTTGCAACGTTTTTCGAAATATTTACTTCTGTGTTCACAGATTGATATTTTTAGTTTCAGAAGATCCCGTTAAGTGTGAAAGCAGCGATTCTTTGCTTAAACTTTACTCTGTTATTTTAATAAATATTTGCTCTATGGTTCTTATATATTTGATATATATTTATCCTTATCGAGCCCTCTTTGGATTTATTATTATCACAATATTCAAATTTATTATTATCACTATATATATATATATATATATATATCACCGCTGCCACTACTACTAACCCCCATACGCTCACTCACCCATTATATTTATTTCTCTACCCATTTATATACTTTTTATAAATCATATCGTATAACTTCACATTTCATAATATGTTATAGTATTTCATATCTTCTATAATCTCTATAATCTCTATATCGTATTTTATTTTATTTTGAGTATAAATCTATTTTTCAAAAAACATCTTTTCACTATAGTCATTCATATATTACATCACCACTCTACACAATATTCCAATCCTCCTAGTCTCATATTATTCTGCCAATTTTACCAATTTTTCTCTTCTTCCCCTCCTACACGCCTACATCCACCATCATCGCCTACTAGATTCTTATCATAGCTGTATTCTTTCCACCATCGCATTTTAACACTCTTCCTTTGACCCGGGCGTCTCCAACAGGTCTTATTCTTTTGTCCTTTGTTGAAGATAAAATATCTCTGCCCCACTTCCGGTTTTGCTATGTTCGTAAATGAAAAACGTGGTCTCTGGTAGGAAAGATGAACGGAAAACAAAATTGTAATTTCCGCCTGAATTAGAAATACACACATTTACACACACACACACACACACACACACACACACACACACACACACACACACACACACACACACACACACACACACAAAGGAACAGAATATTTCTTTAGATTCTTAATACTGAGACCCCAGAATGTGGAAAGAAGGCCCACGTATGAATTTGAGATAACTTCCCATAGTTACTGGCAGATGA
Source organism: Eledone cirrhosa (assembly GCA_964016885.1). Lineage (NCBI taxonomy): Eukaryota > Metazoa > Mollusca > Cephalopoda > Octopoda > Eledonidae > Eledone > Eledone cirrhosa. The sequence goes on from OZ024745.1 coordinate 58,721,709, forward strand.
AGTGGAGGAAGAAATGGGGAGAAAGAAGATGACGAAAAGAAGAAAGAATAGAAATTAATAATTGTTTCTACGTTTGGCACAAGGCCAGCAATTACCCAGTGCATTACTGGTACTTTATTTTAGTAATTAGAAATAATTTTAGTAATTAGTAATTAGAAATAGAAATTAATAATGGAAATATTTTACTATCTCTCTCTCTGCCTCTCAATATATATATATATATATATATATATATATATATATATATATATATATATATATATATATATATATATATATATATATATATATATATATATATATATATATATATATATATATATAAGTAAGCGGGATTGAAATCAATGTTGTACAATATATATA
>OZ024745.1:58729571-58739571 GCA_964016885.1 Eledone cirrhosa
TGAAATATATGATATTTACAGTGTATGAAATATATGATATTTACAGTGTATGAAATATATGATATTTACAGTTTTCGTTTACCAAATTTCACTCTCAAGACTTAGTTCAACCGGAGTCATGGTAAAATACAATTGCCTAAGATACCACACAACAGAATCGTATTCGATATTTTATAACTGCACATCAGACTTTTCAACTACTCAGACATGTCTGCCAAGATAGATTACTCTGTAATATTTCTATACTTAATAAAGATGGTATATATATATACATATATATATATATATATATATATATATATATATATATATATATATATATATATATATATATATATATAATTGATTCATGTTTGGGAGGTCAACCATCGGGGTCCTGAATCTTTTCATATTACCTACTCTACTACCCAAAGTATCGGTTACACTGGTGCGTTATGGTCCACCTTGAATCTTACCACACCCTCTTTGTTATATATATATATATATATATATATATATATATATATATATATATATATATATATATATATATATATATATATATATATATATATATATATATATATATACATGTATATATATATACATGTATATATATATATATATATATATATATATATATATATATATATATATATATATATATATATATATATATATATATATATATATATATACATGTATATATATTGTTATGCTTTGGGAGGGTCATGTTGCCAAATTCAGAAACGACACATATATATATATATATATATATATATATATATATATATAAAGTATGTATGTATACGTACATACATATATGTATACAGACGTACAGTAGCATGCATATATATACATATATATATATATATATACATATATATACACATATACATACAGGTACACATACATATATGCACGCATTAGTTTAGCGGACGTTTATTACAACGCCGCTTTGTTCGTTTGTTTGTCAACAAACCGAACAGCCTGAATTTATGCCATACGGTGTTAAGGCAACCACGTCACCTTTTTGTTCAACACTGACACATCGTTCCTGTGTCAGTGTTGAACAAAAAGGTGACGTGGTTGCCTTAACACCGTATGGCATAAATTCAGGCTGTTCGGTTTGTTGACAAACAAACGAACAAAGCGGCGTTGTAATAAACGTCCGCTAAACTGATGCGTGCATATATGTATGTGTACCTGTATGTATATGTGTATATATATGTATATATATATATATATATATATATATATATATATATATATATATATGTATATATATGCATGCTACTGTACGTCTGTATACATATATGTATGTACGTATACATACATACTTACATTTAAGTAAGTGCCATACTAAGAGTGAGAAATGAAATTTCGTTTTCATTTTTTTCAACTTATATATATATATATATATATCAAAATGAAGATCCGAAGGCAAGGTATAAATTTCCAATCATTTTAATCACGACACATGTTTCAATAAGAGATAGATCGATCGTGAAGCCATGGTCGATTATCACTGATCTCGTCAGGTGAAAATGAATTGTCTTCAAATCCTTGATATGAGGGAGAAAATTAGCGATGTTCACTCACAGAGTTTATTCCCTCATATGCGACTGAACATCGCTAATTTTCTCCCTCATATCAAGGATTTGAAGACAATTCATTTTCACATGACGAGATCAGTGATAATCGACCATGGCTTCACGATCGATCTATCTCTTATTGAAACATGTGTCGTGATTAAAATGATTGGAAATTTATACCTTGCCTTCGGATCTTCATTTTGATACTAATACTCAGTTTTTACATCATCTAGCTGTTCCCATGAATGGAATTGGAGATATACAAAAGCGTGGAGAACTTAATATTGTTAACACAAATTTATTGTACCGTTTTACACAACCAATAATACATATAATAACTATATATATATATATATATATATATATATATATATATATATAATCCTGTAGAATGTTAAGAAATGTCTGTGATAGGGAAAATGCGCACTACTTTTGTCATGTTTGCTTAGCGTTTGCATTGATGTAGCAGAGGGATACAAAGATTAGCTATATCTTCTTAGGAAGAAGCATAGCTGATATAATTACTCTCCGATATGTGTTTAGTTTGATAAGTTTAAATCGTACCTGGTGTGATATTACATGCCATTCTATTTGAGTAAATTTAATGTTTTAGATGGTTGATGATATAGGTAGACTTGATACACAGCATTAATTCACTCGGAAGAGAAGTAAAAATCATAAATTTCATATACTTTCCCCATAGAATATAGAAGTTTGTTTTTTAGTTAAAATAAATTCATATTAATGGTCTGTATTCTACTTCATCATTCATTCAACATTTTTATACTTTGGCAAAATACTTTGAAAGATAGCTCACAAAAACGATATTTGGCATGTGAAACAAATACAAACCGGAACCTAACTTTTTAAAGAAAAAAGTTATGCATATAAATATCGAGTATATTTCATCAATAAAGAATAAAGAAATAAGAGTATTGATGAATTTAAAGAAAATATTCAGTTAATTTAAATTGTATTTGTTTTGTTCATTTAGAAATATATAGAAAACAGACGAGAAGGGATGTAAAGAAAAATATTCTTTTAATCAGTGACTGATAACTGTATTCAGTTTGCTTTATGAAACTGTATTGCATAATTAGATTTTCTCTTTGATTTTTCTAATTATAAATGTTATTGTCCAACATTGTTAATGACGGACAAATGAAGGAGGCTCTCTGTGGTCACTCCAACCTGTTAGAAATAGCAGCCATATTTCTTTCAAATCGACTTAAAAGGAGTCACAATAGATAATGTGGTCATATCTGCACATTATTTGTAAAGACAAGATGGTCAAGGCGAGAACGTCTTTGATTACAGAATTTATAATCATGGCTGCTATAGATTTGAACATTATCAGTAATGGTTTATTGCAAGATAGATTGTAAGTATGTATTATATCAGACCTGCCAACCTCTAAAAACGCAAAATGAGGTAAAATGTGAAGATTTTACATAATAAAAGCTATACCCATTGTCACAAGAAAAGACATCTCTCTCCCACCTCAAAGCAGGTGGGAGATCGCCCCGTCGGACGGGGAGAGTTGACAGGTATGTTATATAATGATGAGTGTTAGAGAGTTAAAAGCAAATCCATCATCAATTTTATTCTGACATCACAAAATGTTTGTTTTCCTATCTATTTGAAATTAAATCGGGATATAGTAGAAACTAACACGACTCTTTATTATATTTCAATGTAACACAAGTAGGCTTAAAGATTCAGTTTTGACGATGCAACTAGAATCATATTATGGATATGATTCTAGTAAGGATGTTTACATTGAGTGTTTTTTTCCCAAATATATGGTGTTTACGTGTTGTCATTGATTCTGGGGAGAGGAAAGTAATGGTGTCACTGATTTTGAGCCAGTGCGGCGATGGACGAGATAAAATACCTTCCTTCCAACCCTCTACGATTCCAGATACTCCATTACTCTATAATAATGGATTCTGATTTAGACACAAGGCCAACAATTTTGGGGGAGGGAAAGTCGATTAAATTTACTCTAGTACGTTACTGGTACTTTATTTTATCGACCCCTGTAAGGATGAAAAGCAAAGCTTATCTCGGTTGTTATTGCCCTATAATAATTGTTTCTACGTTTGGCACAAGACCAGCAATTTGAAGGGAAGGGGAAAGTCAATTAAATCGACCTCAGTACGTTACTGGTACTTTATTTTATCGACTCTGTAAGGATGAAAAGCAAAGCTAACCTCGGCGAAATTTGAACTCAGAATGAAAAAGACCGCAACTATATGCCGCAAAGCATGTTATCCGGCGCTCTACCGATATTGCCAACCCACCGCCTTCCATTGCCCTATAATAATTGTTTCTACTTTTGGCACAAGGCCAGCAATTTTGGGAGAGGGGAAAGTCGATTAAATCGACCCCAGTGCGTGACTGGTACTTTATTTTATCGACCCTATAAGGATGAAAGGCAAAGTTAACCTCGGTGGGATTTGAACTCAGATCATAAAGGGCCGTAACTCTTTGCTGCAAAGCATGGCGTCCGACCCTCCACCGATACTGCAATTCCACCACCCTATAATAATAATAATAATAATAATAATAATGGTTTCTGATTGAGGCACATGACCAACAATCTGCGGGGAGAGGTAAGTCGAATAAATCGACTCCTGTGCGTTACTGGTACTTTATTTTATCGATCCCGGAAGGATCAAAGGTAAAATTGACCTCGGGAATTGATCTAACTTAGGCACAAGGTCTGTACTTCACTAATACTTTATTTTATCAAACCAGGAAGGAAGAAATAACAATAATAATAATAATAATTTGAAAATATTTCGGTTATATTTCTAACAACTTTAGGAAAGGTATATTCATCACAATGTCTCATTTTCTTTCTCTAAAGTTGTAGCGCTGTGCCTAGCTACAAAAATCAATATCTGATGTTGAAAATATCGTTCCGCTTTTTTTCTCCTTTCTTCTTTCTCTTTTGTCGGCTAGATGAGTCAGCATAAATTGTCATAGTGACGGAAAACAAATTACCAGCCGTCCAATATATTGATCAGACCATGACGCTCCAGTTTTGTAGGTATTATTATAAAGATGACGTTGAAAGCGGTAGATTGGCAGTATCGGTACGGCGACGAAAAACATGCTTTGTAGCATATAGTTACATCTCTTTATATTGTGAGTTCAAATCTCGGCGAGGTTAGCTTTGCCTTTCATACTTACGGGATCGATAAAATAAAGTACTAGTCACGCACTGGGGTCGATTTAATTGACTTTCCCCTCCATACTTTTAGATTTTTAATGAAGATATAACATTGCGCTTCAGAAAGAGGAAAGCATGGTCGAATTTAGAATCAGTAGAGCGCTGGATAAATTCCCTTTATACGTAGTAAATATCATATCTTTCATGCATACAAATCTGAGAGAATGAAGCTCCATTAATTATTAGGGGTCGATATAATCGACTACATCATTCCACTAAATATGAATACATGTGGCTACGTGAGAAATTAATATTAACATTAGAACTGTATATAGCTAAATCATTATGGCGGTGGAGGTGAGGGATACTTAATGCTATTTAACTACTCTCTTTGAGATGAAATCACTTCTTGGAATTCTTTGACGTTTACCCTCTATAAATTAATAAGTATCAGTTAAATGATTGACTCAATGTAATTGATTACTTTTCCCCCACGTAATCTTTGGTATTGTGCGCATGTTAAAAATTAATATTATTACTAGATTATCATATTTTTCAATGGATATTAACTGACATTAGTGATAGGGTAGTAAAAGTGATGAAGTTTCCATTAATGATAATAGTTGTGTTTAATGCGTGTGATTAGCGTGATCATTCCATTGATAGTTCTCTTTAAGAACGTAGTTGCTATAGTTGTGGTGATGGTGGTAGTAGTGGTGGTGGTGGTGGTGGTGGTGGTGGTGTTAGGGATCAGATGTTTGTGCTAGTGATTATGTTGGCAGTTGCTTTCAAAAGGGGAAAATATTGTCGATAATACAGCAAATATATTAGCAAGTAGTAAATTAAAAGTTATGATGCAATAAACCATAGTAACAGAACAATCACTACATTGTTGCCGTGGGACTTTTCAGAAAGGCCAACCAGTCATCATAATATCAACTTACAAACACAGGAAGAGATTGTCGTTACATTAAATGAAAAGAATACATTAAAAAAAAACGAATAAACAAAAATAAAATAAAATAATGAATTATCTATAATAGCTGAAAATGAAAGAAACAAAAATCCATCTGTTCCTATACATGACAATAATGGTACCACATATAACGCAAATATCTAGTATATATATTCAATACAAATGAAACATGATCTTTTTGATGGAGAAGAAATGGTAAGTGAAGATGCTCATGCGTTTCCAAAAGGTTCAGTGAAATAAGTTAAATTTTTTTGCCTTCTCTCTTCGCAAGTCGGAACTAAGTTGTCTATTTAAAAAAAAACATTTTCATTAATATCCTTAATATGAGGGCGGTGGATTGGCAGTATCGGTAGAGGGTCGGATGCCATGCTTTGCAGCATAGAGTTACGGCCCTTTATGATCTGAGTTCAAACCCCGCCGAGGTTAACTTTGCCTTTCATCCTTACGGGGGTCGATAAAATAAAGTACCAGTCACGCACTGGGGTCGATTTAATCGACTTCCCCCTCTCCCAAAATTACTTGCCTTGTGCCTATATAAGAAACCATTAATATCCTTAATATCAGTTACTTCTGTTTATAATGAAGGAAACATAACGTTCTTAGAACCTCGACATAGTGAGTCTGTACAGTATCTTTTTTCTTATTTCCATGCAGTTCTCCAATTCTTGAATAATAAATCGCATAACAAAATTCAAGTAATCTAATTTAGAACCCAACTTGATCCTCGAGGTTTTGAATATTTACTTTCTTCTAATTAAAACATATTTACTTTCTTCTAATTAAAACATATTTACTTTCTTCTAATTAAAACTTCAACGATTCTATGGAGAGGCTGCAATATATTTGTATTTATTCCGTGTATATGTTGTAGAACTATAGCGAAGAACAGTTAAGGACATAATTGATGGTGGAGAGTGAAATAGTGTCTGGACAAATGCAGATTGGTGACATTAGCTGGACAAGATTTACTTTCAGGAGGAATAAAACCTGTTGTTACAGAAAATAATGAAATTTATATATATCTTGGTTGTAAAATTGCTGTCGTTACGGCCCACACCTTCATAAGTTTGGCTGGCCGTTTAAGAGGCTGCATCTTATAGGGGAGATCTTGGGTGCTATATTATCATTTTTCTGCTATACGAAGGTGGTGTATGAACTCCAAACGCACAGATCTCAAAACAAAAAGATATCAAAATGTCTCACGTTCTGGGATGGTTTGAAAGCATCACCTAGAGCGCAGGGAGTCAGTACAAATATTGGTAAACATTTAATCCAGAGGTCTAAGGATTCTGCCAGTTCACTGCCTTGTGGACATAATGAAATGGTAGAAAAAGTAGTCACAATAGTCAGAATATAAATTTTTCAATGACACAAGACCAGCAACATGAGTTAAATCAACCCCAGTACTTTATTATAACGAACCCAGAAGAATGAAAGGCCAAGTTGACCTTAGTTGCATTTGAACTCAGTATGTAAAAGAGCCAGAATAAATACCGCAATGGTATTTTATCCGACTCTCTACCAATTCTGCCAATCTACAACCCTTGAGAATATTATTATATAATATCATTATAATATTAAAGGTATATTCATGGCAAAATTTGGGTAAAACTAGAAGTAATTGATGGAAATAAAAACTGCTGTGATATAAATCAAGATGTGATGAAGGAATCATTATTGATATGACTTATTCCAGTGAGGTAAAAGGAAACATCTTGGGTAAGTAGAAAGAGAAACTTGTGCGACCAGCTAACGTTTTATATGGGCGATACAATGTAGAGGATACACAGTAAAGGTTGTGCTATGTGTGTTTGTTTGGAGAGTAATGCTGAAAGACAAATGAAAAAGTTAATTTACGGGTAATCATATTAACTTTATATTAGGATCTACGTTTTATGACATTTAACAACGTAAATTTTATTTGAAACTCAGTCTTATTAGACAAATTAACCGAGTCATTACTAATTAATTAATTTCATACTTCAGTCTTTTTAGTACTTATGTGTCACTTGTTTAAACAATACTTATTCATTTTCAACAAAGCGGTGTTATTTCAAACAACGTGTGATAAATTTAAATAAGTTGTTCTCTAGAGATCACGACAACACAGAAATCAAATTACCAATACATATATTGCTTATTTGACCGTCTTTATTTCAATAAGTTTAAAAGCCATTAAGATTGACAATTTTTTTGTGCGCTAGCAGAACAGAGATGAAAATTCTTTTAAGTTTCGTATGTTTCATCGTAGCCAGAGAAAAAATTATTCAATGTAAAAGTACAACATCTAACGAAGAAGAAATTACATAACTTTTTATTTATAAACTTTGTGTGAAGGTTTAGTCGATTAAATAACCCCCCCCCCCCCCCCCAGTGTTTGACTACTATTTCATGTAAGCGCCCCACAGAAGATAAAACGTGATGCTCACTACACTGGGATTTAAACTTAGTATAAGCATTAAAAATGTATATTGAAAAAATTACAAAATCTCGTTCTGCTATTCATCTTAGTAATATAAAATTATGTTATTTATGCATCCTGTTTTTAACTTTTATTTTTCGTCGTAATATTTGCAGTTAAAAATAGTTTTCATATATGCGATTGATTGACCTTGTGTTCAAAATCAAAATAAGATTCACCACAACTCATCATTTTCTTCAATCCATAATACATATTTGCTTCGGGGCAATATTCCCATGGAAAATATAACTGAAGTAGAATCCGTAGAGAATAATGTCGCATAGATTTTTGTAGTTATTGAAATACTATAACAGTACATTTTCTATTTGTTTCCTTTAGTTAAATTTTATTTTTACCGAATGGACACCTTGTCTATATATTACCTAGAGATGGTATTAATAGTAACCTTTATGGTCAACATATTGATAATAATCTTAGTAACAACTCAAATCTACTGTCAACTTATCAGCCATTTTTTAGTAAAATTATTAAGCAACGTATACATATTCAGAGATTTTGCTTAAAAACAACGAAGCTTCTAGTTGGATCATATTAAGCGGCACTTTTAGTCAATTTTATTCCACTGTAGTCTCTTATCGACCACTGACATCTGAGCGAACTTTAGCAGAAAAAACACTGTGTAAGCACGAAGGATATATGTGTGTGTATGACGTAAACACACACACACACACACACACACACACACACACACACACACACATATATATATATATATATATATATATATATATATATATATATATATATATATATATGTATATATATGTGTGTGTGTATATATATAAGTTATCGTCTGGAACCATAAAGCTATCAACGCATATACTTAACTGTTTCAAAATCTTTAACTATTATACATCGTCTCTTACTATTTCTTTCCTGCGCCAAGAATACATACATAAACCAAGACATGAATATAAAATTGATAAGTATTTAAATAGATATATTGTCTACGAAATGTTTATGATTTGTTTAGAACATCGGACGCTTGGTATGAAGCTGCATCATTGATTGTAATAAGAGATAGAATTAGAAATATGTATGATGAGCTTCCCCGCCTGGGACGACGGATGAGCATATAGTTGTTCGATCAAATAAACAAACTATTCATTGAATTAATCTGCAAAGTGGTCAAGTGTTCCAAACACTGATGTAAACTTAATGTGATTTTCTCATGTGGAATCAGCGTGTCTCAGTATAACAAGGCTGCACCGTTGGATTATATACACAACCCATCCTAGGGGCTTCTGTACAGTTGTTGTGTACCCAAATTCACTAGTTAGGCTTGTGTCGATCCAAAACTTTGGTAAACGATAGTCACCCAACATGCCACGTAGTGAGATTGAAACTGAAACTTCCTTGCAAAGTGAACATCTTAACCACGCAGTTACATCTGCATAAACACACACGCGTGCGCGCGCGAGTGTATGCAGTTAGTATAATTTCTGGATAATTCTTTGGTGACATTCTTCAAATTTGGATTAACTTTTCTGTTCCACTTCGTTTGATTTGTCTTAAAGGAAGGTGAGAAGTGTGTTGTTCCCATGGCACTGCCAGTCGAAGCTCTGATATATTAGTGGAGGAGATCACATCATCCACAGTCTCAGATGTGAAGGATGCCAAAGCTACAGTACCATAACATTTGCAACGATGAGAAGTAAATAAAGTTTGGAGAGGAGTGGCATATTACAGGAGAATTGGGGGTGGGGAGAATACGAATCAGAAGTTCAACGACATAAGACAGACTGTGAATACAACACACGATAGGAACCCACTTCACAAGATGGCATGAA
>OZ024745.1:58749571-58754571 GCA_964016885.1 Eledone cirrhosa
TTAAGGTTCCTCTTCTTCATATTCGTTTAACAATTACATGAAACACAGAGATATCATTTGTTAGTATATGATGTAAGTTAGGTACAAGACCAACAAATCTATTGGAAGGGCAAAGTTAATTAAATCAAGCCCAGTATTTGACTGATATTTAATCGACCCCCGGAGGAAGAAATGCAAAACTGACCATGGTGAGATTTGAACTCAGAATGTAATGAACTAGAATACATACCGCAATGGCATTTTATTCGACGCTCTACCAATTTTGCCAATTCACCGCGTTATATATTAAGTGAAATGCGTTTTTTTTTTTTTTTAAGCTGATAATAATGGTGGAGGTGGGGATTGTGATGATTGTTGTGATGTGTTGAGAAGGTTATTGCTGCTTGTTAATATCGTCTGTTGACGTGCACGGGATGATGACGTCGACGATGACGACAACAATGATGATGGTGATGTTGATGATGATGATAATGATAATGATGATGATGATGATGATGGTGGTGGTGATGACGACAACTGATGATGATAATGATGATGATGATGACAACTGATGATGATGATGATGATGATGATGATGATGATGATGACGACAACTGATGGTGATGATGACTGATGATGATGATGATGATGATGATGATGACGACGACGACGACGACAACTGATGATAGTGATGATGACGATGATGATGATTATGGTGTCGTAATACTACTTGACGCTGTGACAATGGTTATATTGATGATGGTGATGATGCGATATTTGTAATAGTGATATTGATGACAATAATTATAGCGAAAGTGATTATGGTTATGCTGATTGTGATGATGTGATGATATATGTGATTGTGATATTGATAATGACAATCAAATTGATGACCGTGATGATATTGATGATGGTGATAATTCTGCTGCAGATGATAACATGATATTGGTCCTGTTGATAGCCATGCTAATGACAATGGAGGTAGAAGCGGTGATGGTGGCGATGATAATGATGACGATAATGATGATAATGACAATGAAGCTGACGAGAATGTTTTAAATGACTGCTATATTTGCGGGGGTTGTTTACGTTAGAAGCTTCATGTTGTTGATGATGCTGTTGTGTTTGGGGCTAGGGAGGGAGGGGATAAGAAGCACACATAGTAAAATAGTGGCCAGATATTTTATTCCAAGGCAGGGAATGCGTAAATTCAATCCCAGCTGTGAGGAAATAATCGATGAAATAACAATTTATTTAAGATGGAGTGGCGTCGTTGTCATAGAAAAAGAAAATGAAATCATGAAGGACATAAAATAAATAGCCAAATAATGATAATAACAATAGTAGTAGTAGTAGTAGTAGTAGTAGTAGTAGTAGTAGTAGTAGTAGTAGTAGTAGTAGTAGTAGAAGTAGTAGTAGTATAGAAATGGCGAGAAAAGGATAAGATAAGATGTGAAGGAGAAATTTTTTTTTAAATAGTAGAGAATGATATAATGTGTGTGTATTCTTTCTTTCAGAAGATCCCGTTAAGGGTGAAAGCAGCGATTCTTTGCTTAAACTTGAATCTGTTATTTTAATAAATAAATGTATATATATATATATATATATAATTGTTTCTACGTTAGGCACAAAGCCAGAAATTACCCAGTGCATTACTGGTATTTTATATATATAATAAAATGAGAAGAAGCACACGAGTTAGGATATATATATATATATATATATATATATATGAAAACGGAGAAAAAGACGATTATTAGGAAGAAAAACATTTTTTTTCTCTTTTTATTTTTTTCTCTCTTTTTTCTGGGTTAGAAAATGATTAAAACGAAATATTTTACTTTGTGTCAAGTGTTAAGGTATTAGTTGATTTATTTATTAATTAACAATGGCATTTATTTATTTATTTATATATTTTATAATTGTCTATTACCGGTTTCAGCATTTTTATGCATTATCAAATGATAATAATATGTATTGGTGTAGAATGGTGGTGTTGGACATGTTAAAGAAATCGTGTAGAAAGAATAATGTTATTTACAAACAAGGTTTATGAAGTGAAAAGAAAAAAGAAAAAAAACAGACGTAATAAGGCAATGTGAAAGAAAAAATAATGTTATTTACAGGCATAGTTCTTGAAGATAAGCAGATCAAAATGTATTAATATAGCAAGAGTGCTTAGTTGATCCATGATGGATGCAAATGGTGGACTGGGGTTTGATATGATTTCCCTTTTTAGAGAGTTAATATGCAGGAGGAGGTAATTCATGCTGGATGATATTTAATTTATTTAAGAAAAAGGATTAGGTAGGGTGTGAGGGAGGTAACTCTTTAGAGAGACATAGGTATTTGTAAATGTTTGATTGTTCGTTCCAGTTTTAGTTTAGTCCGAAGTTTAATGCATTAAGTAGAGATTGGAATTTGTTAATGAAATACGTTTCCTTATTGGTACGATGGATGAAAGTAGCGTTGTCTATGAATTTGTAAATGGGGAAAATTTTAAAGTTTGGATGTTGATTTGTGTGTTTTTTAATTCTTCTAGTCGTGTGTAGCATGTGTATTTATCTGAAACTATTATGCAGATCCTTCTGGCTAGGTTATAAGGAATTGCCATTTTGGTGTGTGTCTAGGGTGGCACGAGTTGAATGGAAGGTATTGTTTGGAGTCTGTGGGTTTGTAGTATATGTCTGTTTCTATTTTGTTGTTTGTTTTCTTGATGAGTATGTCGAGGAAAAGGAGTTGTTCATAGCTGTAATCCATTGTGAATCGTAAGTTTGTGTTGAGTCCATTCAGAAGGGTTTTAAACTAAAGTTTCAGATAAATACACATGCTACACACGCCTAGAAGAATTAAAAAACACACTTATCAGCAGAAACTACCCACCATCCCTAATCAACAATGGATTCCAACGTGCCCTAAAACTCGACATCCAGGAACTCAGACACCCCAAACCCAGGAATGAACCACAACAGAAAACTCTACCATACATCTCCACACACAACCCCCTCAACAATGAGGCATTCGACACCATCCTCCAGAACATTCCTTTACTAAAAAGAGACCCAAGAATGAACAAAATCCTCCAAACACACAACATCATAAAGAGCAAAAGACAACCCAAATCCATAAAAAACATCCTCACACAAGCCAAAATCCAACAAACCCTCACAATGAACCCTACAGTAACAAAATGCGGAAGGCCCAACTGTGGCATATGCATAAATCTAATAGAAGTTCAACATTCCATTTTAAACAAGGACATTTCACAGTTAAACACAACTTTACATGTGCATCTGAAAACCTAATCTATGTTTTACTTGCTCAGGTTGTTAGAGCACTACATAGGACAGACAGAAACAGCCTCTGACAACGTATGACCGTCCATAAATCACAAATTAAAATACACGAATACAGAAAGATTGCGTTTAGTGAACACATCGCCAATTGTGCACCCAACCAACATCCAAACTTTAAAATTTTCCCCATTTACAAATTCATAGACAACGCTACTTTCATCCATCGTACCAATACGGAAACATATTTCATTAACAAATTCCAATCTCTACTTAATGCATTAAACTTCGGACTAAACTAAAACTGGAACGAACAATCAAACATTTACAAATACCTATGTCTCTCTAAAGAGTTACCTCCCTCACACCCTACCTAATCCTTTTTCTTAAATAAATTAAATATCATCCAGCATGAATTACCTCCCCCTGCATATTAACTCTCTAAAAAGGGAAATCATATCAAACCCCAGTCCACCATTTGCATCCATCATGGATCAACTAAGCACTCTTGCTATATTAATACATTTTGATCTGCTTATCTTCAAGAACTATGCCTGTAAATAACATTATTTTTTCTTTCACATTGCCTTATTACGTCTCTTTATTTCTTTTTTCTTTTCACTTCATAAACCTTGTTTGTAAATAACATTATTCTTTCTGCATCATTTCTTTAACATGTCCAACACCACCATTCTACATCAATACATATTATTATCATTTGATAATGCATAAAAATGCTGAAACCAGTAATAGACAATTATTAAATATATAAATAAATAAATAAATAAATGCCATTGTTAATTAATAAATAAATCAACTAATACCTTAACACTTGACACAAAGTAAAATATTTCGTTTTAATCATTTTCTAACCCAGAAAAAAAGAGAGAAAAAATAAAAAGGGAAAAAATGTTTTTCTTCCTAATAATCGTCTTTTCTCCCTGTTTTCATATATATATATATATATATATATATATACGATATTAAATAAATGGAAACTATATTTATAAAACCATATTTATTTCATTATATATATTTCAGGGATATCATATTAAAAATATGTTATGCCTTCTTCAGACAAAATACAATATAAACAGTCTTATAAATAGATAGATTCGACATACCTTTCAACTTCGACTTCTATTTGAAAAGTTGATTTGGTAGTGAAAAAATATTAGGGACAGTTATAAAAAGAAAGAAAGAAAAACGAAGAAAAAGAAGAAATGCATGCAACTAAATAGAGAGAGATAGATATAGAGAGATAGATATAGAGAAGAAATTCATGTAAAGAAACAGAGAGAGATATATAGAGAGAGGAAAAAAACACAGAGGGAGATAGATAGAGAGAGAGAGAGAGAAGAGAGGAGAGATGTTGGTTCCACCTCGACAGAATTTAAACTTCGCTATAATAACCACAAGAATTCTTTCACAGATCCAAGCAAAAAATCCTCAACATCACTATCAGGCCTACTCTGGCAACTTAGGCATGATAACGTTGGATATTCAACGGCTTGGAATATAGTCTCAAGAGGGATTCCTTTTAATTCATCCTCTGAGACATGTGACCTCTTCGCGGAGGAGATATTCTTTATACTAAAATCTAAAAATTCCCTTAATTTACGGACAAATTTATTCAGTTGCTTAAGACATAGATTGAACTCAACTTTTAAATATAAATATAAATTTAAAATGTAGTATATTTAATTTGATTTATAATTATTTATGAAA
>OZ024745.1:58759571-58767071 GCA_964016885.1 Eledone cirrhosa
ACCGACTATTAAATACTCCAAAGTAAATATAAATAAATAAATAAATAAATAATATATATATATATATATATATATATATATATATATATATATATATATATATATATATATATATATATATAGAAGTTATATATATCAGAGTAGTACAATATTCTAAACCAAAACGAAATATGACAAAAGTAAATATTAAAATGAATAAAAGAAGACATTTTTTTTCAAAACATCCTACTGTGAGACCATTTGTGTTTCATGTTATACATAACAGCGTGGTACAACTCTTCTATACATTATCACACACTGAAACACGTAAATTAATAATACTAAGGTTGATGACTAAATTGGCTACTTGATATCACGAACACAAATTTTGGCATCAGATTCCATAACCTGTTACTGGGGAATATTTCTAAACCTGATGGAGCCCTTCTCCTCTCCAGGTTTTAACACACTCGATTTGTTACAGACGAGGAAAGAAAGTAATAGAAGTAAACTGAGAAAGAGATATTAAAGAAGAATCTCGACCCTAGTTCTAGACTGGTACTCTATTTGTCGACCTCAGAAGGATGAAAGGCAAAGTTGATCTCCACATGCAGCAAAACGGAACGAATACCACAAAGTATTCTATCGAATGTTCTAACGGGTCTGTCAATTCGCCTATATATATACATACCTACACATATATATGGGGTCTTCAGAAATAATTATTTCTGAAGACAGCATATATATGTGTAGGTATGTATATTCCCTCTGATAGTTTGTAAAATTTTTACATAGATCTATATGATATACATACCAACACACATATATATCCTAGAAACGATCGTAAAATGATGACATTTTTAATATAAGGAACTGTTTCTTTGTTTTTATTCATTGTTTTTATTAATTTATAAATATATATATATATATATATATATATATATATATATATATATATATAGAGAGAGAGAGAGAGAGAGATAGTAAAGCATGCATAGTGTACTCCTCCAATTTCTGGTCTCTCCGGTCTCATCACAGCAAAATTGCTTAGGATTATCTTGGGATGTGATTAGGAAGCTAAGCGTAGCCAATTAGTTTGAGTCGAGAACCTACACACAAAAACTCATACATATACACATATCTAGTCACACTTACACAAACAAATTATATATCTTGATGAAAATAAATATATCTCTAAAGGTATATGCTTTCTTTATTGAGAATAGGTATGAGAAAAAAACGTATAGATGTCGGTTGAAGGTGATTCTATCAGGATTTGAACTGGTTATGAAAAATCACTAAAAACACGAAGGAATTAGTTGGCGGTTTTATATTTCCACAGGTTTTTTGAATGTAGATATTAATATTATTATTTATATAAAGTTGTTAGATTGGCAGTATCAGTATAGAGCCAAACAAAGTGATGTGTGTTATATAAATTAATTCTCTCCATATATATCTTAACGCATATAATATTTATCCTTACCTATACATAATTAGCATAAAATAATTTTGTTCCTCTGTTATGAATTCAAATCATTGTGGGATTAATTTACCATTTATTCTGAGACGTAGCCAGTTTATAATGAAAGAGGCGGGGAGTGAGCACATAAAATGGCGCCAAGACAGATACCAAATAATTTTTTATTAATTATATATTTATATTTTGAGTTTAAAATCAAAAGAAAAGGCAGATACAGTTTTAAAGACGTACATAATTATTGTTTTACTTGTTAAATAAAAGCACACACTCAAAACAGTTTTACAGTAAGCTCATAAACCTCAAAATATAATAAAATCAAGTGGGTTATTTAATTATTTGTTTACATAATCTGCATTGTCAAAATGCTACTAAATTTGGAAATCACATTTTTAAAATGCTTAAATCTTTACAAGAGCTCTAAGCAGGATTCAACCAAGAATTTCTTTCGAAATGGAAAGTAGGTGTCATTTTGACGATTCTTTTTCTCGATTTGAAACTTCTGTCATCGTTTCTTTTTCTTGGTATTTTTCTCCGTGGTATTTCTTATGATCGTTTTTCTAGTCAGCCTTAATAATAGACATGATATAAAACACACGTAATAAAATGAAAAATCAACTTAAACTTGCCTTTGCAATATATAATTGACAGAAGCCTACGAAGAGATGATCATACATTCTATGCGGAGATATTATGAAAATAGTTGTTCTAACGTGCTTAAATCTTTTATTTGTGGATTTATAACAATACAAGGGAACTAAGCAGGATTTGACCACACATTTCTTTAGAGCAGCAAATGGAAAGTACGTATCCAATTTTTGATATTTTGACGATTCTTTTTCTAGATTTGCAACTTTTGTCATAACAGATAGTTTCAATGTGTCCCATGAATATATTATTATAAGTAGATATGAGGCAATGATCCTTAGTTCAGCCTTGATTTCTGATAGGATTGACATTTAGCTTTTTTTCCGAATTCGGTAAGACAAGGTACCAGTCTAATTCTATATACATTAAGACTACTAGAAAGAAAAGAAAAGGATAAAGATCCCATAACTCCTTGTGGAGTCATACAGCGTGTTTATGGCACATTTAAACCTGACAGAGCTCAACCCTCTCCAGGTCTGAATACAGCCCATTTTTTTATATCGACACCACTACTGGACTGGTACTTTTTTATCGACCTCGAAAGGATGAAATGCAATAGACTACTACTCTCTCTATAAAACGACCAAGTCGTACCTAAGCTACATGCACTAGAGTCGAGATAATCGACTTTTCCCTCCCACAAATCTGTTGGCGTGTGGCTAAATCAGAAACCAATCTTTAAGATAAAAGAATCTTGCAAGTACGGGTGTCAAATTCATTTACTATACACCTTCTCCCAAATTGTGGTAAGGGATCTTATTTGTATTAAAGCAATCGGGTAGAATGCTTTGCGGTATTTGACCCGGGTATTTGCGCTCCGAGTTCAAATACCAACATGATTTGAGTGCTCAAAGAAGGTAAGGAATTTTGTGACAGTCTTACTCGTTAGAAAATATCGTTAATATTTCATATTGTATATTATGGCAGGGCAGCAAGTTCACAACGACTGCAAACCAAAGTACTTCATTAACATCGTTTATGTCCTTCGGAAAAACACAGAACTAATTACTTTTGTTTCCCTACTTCTCAAAATTCTCATGCTTTATGTTTATTGTTTCCATATTAAATCAATTTTCAATTATTATATGCAATATTGCCTAACTTCATTATGTAAAAAGATTTCACGGGAACCTGTTTGTGCTTGCTATTGCAGTTTAATGTGTATTTCCCTTAATATATTTACACTTTCAACCTCACCAGAAGCAGGCCTGTCATTTTGCTGTCTTCGGTTACTTGAGTTAACTTAGAAGTAATTTTTAACTGGCAAAATTCTTCTCCGAAGAACTTCTCTAGTCCAGTTCTCCTGGGATTTTCTCACCACTATATATATATATATATATATATATATAATAAAATAATAGGAGGCTGGACTGGTGTAAATCCTTGAAAGGTTTATTATACTATGATCATTACAATGACCGGGTTCAGTATGAATCCGGTGACATCATATAGTCGATTGTCCTCTTGTCTCTGATTTTCAGCCCCATGGATTGTATCTGTTATATTTTGAATACCTGATGATGTCACCGGATTCATACTGAACCCGGTCATTGAAATGATCATAGTATAATAAACCTTTCAAGGATTTACACCAGTCCAGCCTCCTGTTATTTTATAATAATTAACTCCGTACTCGCACCACCAACTACACAAACGAAGACGGGTGAGTTGCTCTCCATAATATTACATCGAGATTGACCATACGGAATGACCAGTTCTATCCAGTGGTGAACCAACAAACTTAAATATATATATATATATATATATATATATATATATATATATATATATATATATATATATATATATATATATATATATATATTTCGTTTCTGAATTTGTTTAGCAAGATTCTTTATCTGAAATCGTGTGTTGAAACCGATATTGTTATACTTTGGGAGGGTCATGTTGCCAATAAGAAACACACGCACCAGTTGCTTTCACTTCAATTTATTATATATTTATAAATTCATAAATTTACAAATCTACAAACTTATAAATTATAAATTTCTGGTTGGTTGGTTGGTTCCACAACCAGATAGTTGTTTATATATATAGTCATAGTCCTTTCGTCACACACTCTGTGACCTCTTCAGTGACTGGGGATTCCTTTCTTCGTTTCTGTGCCTTTTCTTTCTTCTATCCTACGCCATTTTTTTTTTTAGAGGTCACAGAGTGTGTGACGAAAGGACTATGACTATATATATAAACAACTATCTGGTTGTGGAACCAACCAACCAACCAGAAATTTATAATTTATAAGTTTGTAGATTTGTAAATTTATGAATTTATAAATATATAATAAATTGAAGTGAAAGCAACTGGTGCGTGTGTTTCTTATTGGCAACATGACCCTCCCAAAGTATAACAATATATATATATATATATATATATATATATATATATATATATATATATATATATATATATATATATATATATATATATATATGAAAGACGTAAAATAAGAAAATTTTAAAAATTAAAAATTAACTTACTTACTAAATATATATATATATATTATTATACTTGGGGAGGGTCATATTTATGTAATAATATTGCCAGAATTAATAACAGAACACACTCACTGTTTGGTTGGTTTTCGCTTCTGTGTCCTTTATATCGGTTAATTTAATTTATTCGGTCCTCAATGTTACCATTGACTGACCAACGGTCAAAAATACAGATACAATATAGACACAAACACATATATATAGTCTACACATATATATAGTCTATAACTACCCTAAAGGGCCACATATTCAAGTTCAACGAGAAGATCTACACCCAAAATGAGGGAGCAGCCATTGGCGTCAGCATAGCTGGTGACGTTGCCAACCTATTTATGGTATGGTGGGAAAGGAGACTTAAAGATCTCCTTGATGAGTGCTCCATAGACCTCATCATATACTCTCGTTACGTAGACGACATCAATATAGTAATAAGGACATCCTACAAGAGAGCACTAACAAGTTTGATTTAGAACGTAGCACAAAGGAAAGCATCCAGCAGATAGCTAATTCCATACACCAGAGTATAACTATAACTATCGACTACCCTTCCAAACACCCTAACAATAGACTACCTGTATTAGACACGGAACTCTAGATTAACACTATAGACGAGAGAGCCCAAATTCTCCACTCACACTATGCTAAACCCATGGCCTCCAAATACCTGATACTCAAAAACTCAGCAATGTCCAGTAGTGCTAAGTTTAATATTCTGATCGCAGACTTGGTACGAGTGATGAAGAACGTGTCCCGCATGTGCGACCCAACAGAAATGGAAAGATACATCCAACACTTCATCAACCGCATGTAGTTCTCTGGCTATAACCAAAGAGACAGAATCAGAGTATACGAAGGAGCCACAGAGAAGTATAAGACCCTCATAGAACTGGACATGAAAGGAATCTGCCCATTATACAGGCGCAAATCATGGAATAGCTTAGATAGGACTAGACATAAGATAGGGGAAGCCACCTCATGGTACGACAACCAGAGATACCAGAGTGTCATGTTTGTGGACGCTACCTCTGGAGGTAAATTAGCTAACCAGTGTAGAAAGGCCCTGAGAAAGACCCACTTAAAGATTAAGGTGGTAGAAAAGCCGGGAACCACCATAAAATCCCTGATCAGCAAAACCTACCCTTTTAAGAAAACCCACTGTACTAATAGGAAATGTATCATATGTAAAGTAAACCCCCGGATAAACTGTAAAACTAGAAACGTAGTCTATAGCATAAGATGTACAGAGGGTACTTGCAAAAACATGACAACAACATACATAGGCGAGACAGCTCGTAGCATAGGTGAAAGGATAGACCAACACTGGGGGGAACTAAAAGGACGAAAAAACGGTTCAGTACTATACGAACATGGCAGACAACAACACGACGGTAACATAGACAACATAGAAATTAGAATAATATCTAAACATAGAAATGACCCAGCAGATAGGCAAATCAGAGAGGCCAGCGAAATAGAACTTAGAAGGCCAAGGCTAAACAGAAAAAATGAATGGAACAACAACAACACCCAAACAAACAAGACTGACCTAAGAGAAGTATAAATAAATAAATAAATACATACACAAGCACAATAACAACAAACACATATAAACACACACGAGTAAACTAAGATAGAATACAATAACCAATACACAGTCACCCAAACACGAACACACATCAAACAAAACACTATACACACACGCAAACGCATGCGCAGAGAAGACAAAAATATAAACAAATAAATAAATAAATAAATAAACTGACTAAATTAAGATGGCGTAGGCATACAATGCAACGGGAGGAAACATAATAGCACCACTGACGATGATCCAGATGTGCAACGAAAGAACTTTGTTAGACTATATATATGTGTTTATGTCTATATTGTATCTGTATTTTTGACCGTTGGTCAGTCAATGGTAACATTGAAGACCGAATAAATTAAATTAACCGATATAAAGGACACAGAAGCGAAAACCAACCAAACAGTGAGTGTGTTCTGTTATTAATTCTGGCAATATTATTACACAAATATGACCCTCCCCAAGTATAACAATATTTGTTTCGGCACAGGATTTCATATCAAAAACCTCGCAAAACTAATATATATATATATATATGTGTTATTTTAATAAATATATCTGTTATTTTTATATATATATATATATATATATATATATATATATATATATATATATATATATATATATATATATATATATATATATATATATATATATATATATATATATATATATATATATATATATGTATGTATGTATGTATGTATGTATGTATGTATGTGTGTGTGTGTGTGTGTGTGTGTGTAAAAGGTATATATATATATATATGTGTGTTT
This sequence comes from Eledone cirrhosa, assembly GCA_964016885.1. Taxonomy (NCBI): domain Eukaryota; kingdom Metazoa; phylum Mollusca; class Cephalopoda; order Octopoda; family Eledonidae; genus Eledone; species Eledone cirrhosa. The sequence continues at coordinate 58,766,550 of OZ024745.1, forward strand.
GTGAAGGCGCATGGCTTAGTGGTTAGAGCAGTAGGCTTGCAATCGAAAGGTTATGAGTTCAATTCTCGGACCGGGTGATGTGTTGTTTCCTTGAGCAAGATACTTTATTTCACGTTGCTCCAGTTTACTCAGTTGAAAATGAGTACCAGCAATAGCTGGAGGTTTAATCCTGCGATGGACTGGCGTCCTGTACAGGGGGGTAGTCTTGTACTCTCAGTCGCTTCACGTCATGAAACCGGGATAAGCACCGGCCAAATGAGCCTTCTGGCTTAAGACAGACTTTAGACTTACGGCCTGCGCGCCCAGCCAGAGGGATGGCGTCATCGCATGGCTAAAACAGCACGTGCTGTGACCAGCGGCGTGAATGGCGCCCGACAGACTGGTCGGTCAAGGTGATCAAGGTGATATATGTAAAAGGCAAACATAAATAACAACACAATCGGTACATGGACATATGTGTATGTGCATTTATTTATGTATTTCTTTTTCTCTCTCTCTCTCTCTCTCTCTCTCTCTCTCTCT
>OZ024745.1:58772071-58774571 GCA_964016885.1 Eledone cirrhosa
GAAGGCGAAAGTTCTAGAATCCGAAAGAAACACAAAATCAAAAGAGTTGAGTATAGGAAACAATTCAGCCACCTAACCAACAACCAGAGCAATAAAAACAAGAATAACAGCAACAACATCAAAAACAGCAGAAAACAACAACAAAAGGAGCTGCCTAACTCACAGCAGCCAGTCTTTCTGTTGACCACTAGCAGCTGGTCTCTCTCCTCTGAGGCATTTTTGCCCATCGCTGTCATTGACAGCATTTAGCTCTTTTAACGGTTGTTCTAGCGATAAGTTTTCTCATTTGTATATGTATTCAAATACACTTTCGCTTCGTCTTGATCAGAGACGACATTGTATTTTCATTTAACTTTATCATAACTATTATTAGCTTTCTATTTAGGACAGGCACCATAGCTTGAGGTCCACTATCCCATTATATTCTTATCCTGGATAAGAACATTCCAAACCTTTCACATTAACGAAACTATATGTTGTCAGAACACAAAAATATACTTTCAAATAAACATTTATCGGATATGGTAAATTTTGTGACACACGTAAAGATTACCTCCGACATTTTGGAACCCCTGTCTTAGATTTATTAAGCATTGTGCTACAGAGTAGTGTTCTCTATAGGAAAAATAAAACCGTCCCCGCCTCGCAAGAAATTCATTGTTACTTTTGTATGAATATACTTTTGCTGTGAATATATATAAAAGAAAACCTTATATATATATGAGGAACATCAGAAGGCTAAAAAACAATCTTTTCAATAAGAAGCAAGGAAACTGCATAGAAATTATAATCTCTTTATATTTACCTTACATAAGGTTAACGTAACATCATACTACGCAGAAAAAATACAATGTACAATAGGTCCAACAACAATTAGAATAAAAATAATTGTTTCTACTTTTGGCACAAGGCCAGCAATTATCCCAGTACATTACTGGTACTTTATTTTATCGACCCCGTAAGGATGAAAGGCAAAGTAAACCTCGGCGAATAAAAATAATGGAAGGTAACGTGTGTGTTTGTTTTGGTGTTAGAATTAATAAAGTTTGTAACGCAACGTTACTACGTAGAAAAGAAAATTATTAAGTAAATCCAATACTTTCTTTTATCAGCTACAGGTTGTATGAATAATATTTAGATGCTATTTCTAGACGTCGATCGAACTACCACATAGAATCTCCTACATTGATTAAGACTCTCTCACTGAATTTGTTGTAATGATGAAGGTAGGATCTTTCTAGAGGTGTTATGGACAGAATAGGGAATTCTTTTAGTCTTCAGTGACTTCGGTTATTATAAAGTTGTCTGTTATTATGTTTTCACGAAATAAATCAAAGAGAGTGGCTGCTACATGCCTGCTCAATCTGCTAGAAATTGCAACCAGATTTCCCTCAAAGTACACCCCCCCCCCCCCACTGCTTTAAAAGGGAACGACGGGTCGAATAATTAATTCAGTCATAGATACATTATGTCTACCAAAATGACGGCATGATAATAGCTAGAATACCTTTCATCTTAGATCTGTTCAGTCAGGGACATCTTGTGGATAGACAGGAATATCAGAAACAACAACAACAACAACGTCACAAGACAAAAATTGTGATGACGTCATAAAAAGTCAAATTTGCTATCAGCGACGTTACATTCTAGACAGGAAATATGTAGATTTGACGATTGTATTTATGTGTTCACATAATGATATCACCATATTGGTTGATGCTACTGTTGTTATCGATGCTATTGGTGTTACTTATGTTGTTGCTGTTACATAGCTTCGGTCAACTACCCTCGGTCAGATCTGTTACTGCACCTACACAAACGAACGCCTAGGAAGATTGTAGATTTGTCCTATATATATCTGAGAAAGGAGAGTAGCGCCTTTCTACCATTCCCAGTTGGGTAAAGTTTATGCAGTTAATCTTCTTTTAGACGTTTTGATGATTAGCCGACTGGAAGAAATATATATGTCAAAGAAAATGTTATATATGTCATTTGCATATATATTTAATACGAATGTATGTATGTATGTATGTTATCTCTTTCTCTTAATTTCGAGTATATTTTCTTTTGACCGGCCACCTTCCTGGTGGCAAGGTTGTAAAAGAAAAGAAATTGTCATCCCTTGAATCGCAAGAATGTTTTGCAAATTTTGAAGGTACCAGCTATCGCAGCCATTTGTAGACTATGTATTAGGGAGCTGCGCTCTTTGTCCGCAAATACAAGTTCAGTCATACTTTGGTCCAAGCGTATATAACCTGTAGCTCCAATAATGATGGGTATGAAGCTAAAGGTGTATCTTGGATACTGGATTTGTAAACTCCTCATCAATGGTCCGTAGATGTCCTCCTTCTCCTGTATTTTTCTGACAACGTTTACATCAAGTTGGCAGCTGATCTCCACAACAGAACACGTTTTCAATGTGTGGTCCCAAACAACAATATCAGGCCGGTTGTGCTTTAATTTGGTGGCAGTTTTTATTTCCAGGTTCCACCAGTATTCC
>OZ024745.1:58777071-58784571 GCA_964016885.1 Eledone cirrhosa
AAACACATATATATAGTTTATCATAAATCTTTCGTTGCACATCTGCAACATCGTCAGTGGTGTTATATTTTCCTCCTGTTGTGTTGTATGTCTACGCCATTTTTATTCAGTCTGTCTATATATTTATTTATTTGCTTGTTTGTTTATTTTATTTTGTTTTCTTTGCGCATGCGTTTGCGTGTGTGTATAGTGTTATGTTTGTTGTGTGATGGGTGACTAGTGTGTGTTTATGTGCTTGTTGTTATTGTGCTTGTGTATGTATATATTTATTTATTTATTTATCTTATTTTATTTACTTATTTATACTTCTCTTAAGTCAGTGTTGTTTGTTTGGGTGTTGTTGTTATTCCATTCATTCTTTCTGTTTAGCTTTGGTCTTCTAATTTCTATTTCACTGGCCTCTCTGATTTGCCTATCTGCTGGGTCATTTCTATGTTTAGATATTATTCTAATTTCTATGTTGTCTATGTTAGCGTCATGTTGTTGTCTAGTATGTTCGTATAGTACTGACCCGTTTTTTCGTCCTTTTAGTTCCCCCCAGTGTTGGTCTATCCTTTCACCTATGCTACAAGCTGTCTCACCTATGTATGTTGTTGTCATGTTTCTGCAAGTACCCTCTGTACATCTTATGCTATAGACTACGTTTCTAGTTTTACAGTTTATCCGGGGGTTCACCTTACATATGATACATTTCCTATTGGTACAGTGGGTTTTCTTAAAAGGGTAGGTTTTGCTGATCAGGGATTTTATGGTGGTTCCCGGCTTTTCTACCACCTTTATTTTTAAGTGGGTCTTTCTCAGGGCCTTTCTACACTGGTTAGCTAATTTCCCTCCAGGGGTGGCGTCCACAAACATGACACTCTGGTATCTCTGGTTGTCGTACCATGAGGTGGCTTTTCCTATCTTATGTCTAGCCCTATCTAAGCTATTCCATGATTTGCTCCTGTATAATGGGCAAATTCCTTTCATGTCCAGGACATGAAAGGAATATATAAAATATATAGACAGACTGAATAAAAATGGCGTAGACATACAACACAACAGGAGGAAAATATAACACCACTGACGATGTTGCAGATGTGCAACGAAAGATTTATGATAAACTATATATATGTGTTTGTGTCTATATTGTATCTGTATTATATTTTTTGACCGTCGGTCAGTCAATGGCAACATTGAGGACCGAGTAAGTTAGATTACCGATATAAAAGACAGCGAGAAGCGAAAACCAACCAAACAGTGAGTGTGTTCTGTTATTAATTCTGGCAATATTACACAAATATGACCCTCCCCAAGTATAACAATATTTGTTTCGACACACGATTTCATATAAAAAACCTCGCAAAACTATATATATATATATATATATATATATATATATATATATATATATATATATATATATATATACACACACACTTTTGGATGGCCGTTGACTCTTATGAGTTCTTCCGCCATCCAAAAGTGTGTAAATATGTATATACACATGTACCGCGTGGTTAAACCACTGGGAGTGAAGGACCCCTAGCCTTTGTCAGGGCATTCTTCTAGGAGAAAGCAACTCAGGAAACTGGGATGACTCCGATATAAAACCTGCGGCTCAGTAGTTACCGATGATGTTGATCTTTTCTTCTTTTCGGGTTATCCCTACTGTCGCTCAGAGGGTGGGCTTGGTTCAGTGCACAGTCTTTCCTCACTTTAAAAAATATCTTCATGCACAGGCATTGTACGATAGAATTAATTAATAATTATTAATAATGGTATATCATGCAATGGCCATACTCGATAACGAAGGGGCAGCCATCATATATATATATATATATATTGAAAGGATAACAAGGACGATTGATTGGTTACTCCTTCATTACATTTATTGGTAGGTGACGCGCGTTTCGCCACTGATCAGCTCAAGGTTCGATCTGTATCGATCTTACCCGACTCAATAATCGGCAGCTCGACGGACCCTTTAAAATGCTAGTAGAAAAATGAATGAAGGAGTAACCAATCGTCCTTGTTATCCTTTCAATATATTACACTCTGTATAGCTCTACACCTCAACACAGAAGTGAACCTAAACATCGAGTGCTCACCCGGGTGAACCTGCTGTAACTCCAAGTTACACTCCCGATATATATATATATATATATATATATATATATATATATATATATATATATATATATATATATATATATAGAGAGAGAGAGAGAGAGAGAGAGAGAGAGAGAGAGAGAGAGAGAGAGGGGGAGAGGGGGGGAGAGAGGAACCTAATAAACTTAAATGATATACCAATATTTCCTGCAGCAGAGCCGCGGTGGGAACCTGTTAACCTATTAACCGTGTCTTCGTACACTACTATGCAAACGGAAAAATAGTTTCCTTAAGTATTTTCAAATTATACGTGTCCCTTTCTCTGAACTTCAACCACCGATTTGTTGCTTCCATAAAACATTATACACTGATGGTCCTAAAGTTTCGTATCGTCTGTTTGTCATGTGTGATTCGGTAGAAAACTTTAATCTCTTGAGTCAGTCCTGTAGTATCACAATCAATTATTATGCATTGGGGACTTATACCTTTAACATTCCTGTGCACGGTGCAGGCTTGGGTAAGTTTTATTCTTTATTATAGAAGACCAACAGTTGTCCCTGCATGCAAGTGTCCCGTCTCCACGCCTCCAATGTGGTCGATGAACATAATAAATAACTCTGTCATATCTAAGAAACCAGGATAACTGCTAACATCACCGTCACTGCCTTTTACATGCATTTGATCCTATCTCTTTACACACACTAAGATTTATGGAATTGTCAAACTTGACTCTTTGTTACTGTTTAAAAGGCAATCGTGATCATCACCTGCATCACTTGCATGACTCGCAACAAACAGTGGCTTATTTCATTTCTTGTATGATAAATCGGAAAGATACGTTATAGAAAACGTATGGTGATATTTCAATTGTTTTTAGATAATGCTTTATAACATTTTAGTGGGTAAAAAGAGCGTTACGTCATATATAGAGATGAAATATGGCAGTATATTATTCAATAGTTAGATAAAGTGTTTTTTGTTTCATTGGATGAATACGGTATTACATCATTCAGCGATTACTTCTGACCTAGTATCATGAGTTTATCATCATTTTACACAATATCAGATAAGGCCTTATATCATTTCCATTGTTGGAAATAACATGAGCTAATACAGTTTTCTATCATTGATTCAGTTGGCTAAGTTTGATGTTCACAACAAAGAAAATAGATTGGATATTGAGATTATAGTTCAGTAAGCTGAACAACATTCAAATCTAAAAGGAAGGCTTTTTACTTGTTACTTTAATTTTGTTTTGTTTGTCTTTTCTATTCTTTTATAGTAATGTTTATGCCCAGAATGACAATCTCGAGAATTTAGTTTGTTCTTATAATTAAATTGATTTAAACAGGAGATGCATAAAATGTAAGAAAATATGAAGGGTGAAAAAACGATAAGGTACAGAACAAAGGAAGAAAAGAAAATTTTATTCTGACATTTTGATAAATTTGGTTTGAAATGATTTCCTTATCCATGGTTATTTTATTGTGACATTATTCGTTAAAAAACTGTATATAAAGTATTTGTGTATATGTGATTTATGTATGTGTCAGTTTGATCCCATATATATATATATATATATAGATATATACATACACCTGCATGCGTCAGCGCGCACGCACACGAATATGTATGAAATACATGTGTTGTCTCGCTTTCAATATCTATATTCCTGTCTAGATATTTGTCTCTCCTTTCTCTGTGTGTGTATACATATATATATATACATGCATATACGCATATATGTGTACACTTATAAAATCAAACATATATAGATATCGGCATACGTATACATACGTCCATAATGACAGACCTCCTTTCTTGAATAAATGCTATGATTTTTTACATGATTTGATATCTTTTGATAATGTATTTTACACCATTAAACAAATAACATTCATCAAATTGTATTAAAAATACGCGTGAATTGAAAGAAATATTCTGCATTAAAATGTCAGTATTAGGGATACCAAAATTCCAATATGAATGTAAATGTGTTTTTAATGAGTTTCGAAATATATTTAAAAGACACAGACAAAAGAAGTAATTTTGTGATGAGGTCTTCTAGAAATTATCATAAAAGATAAACTAATGTTATCTACCAGTCAGTTTACCATATAGAAACAGCAGCCAAATTTCGTTCAAATCCCATTCTGCCGTCTTAAATAAAAAGAAAGGATAAATTGGATAATGATATACAAAGCATGTGAATAGTCGCAAGTGAAGCGCCTTTTATCATAGATTTGTTCGATCAGGCCTTACCTGGAGCTAAAACACAAAAGCAACGACCATGACGAAAGTAAAATAATTATGACGCCAACTTTAAAACAATCAAGTAATTAGATCATCCATTGATTTTTGTGTGTGTGATTCAATTAACGACAAGTTAGGATAAAAAAAGTCTAAGATATCATCTTGAAGAAACTGAGTCATTGGTATTGAAAGGATAGTTGATTGAAACTAATAGGGTCCAGTTTTACTATAGGTTTTTAGCTATGTATCCTGTTTCTCTGAGTCATTTTATACTGTAAAGCACTTGAACATGAACTGACTACAAATTTCACTGCGTTTAGTGGTTACGAGAGACGTGTCTTTCTAGTATAAGAGGATTTTAACTCTGCACTGCAATCAAATGACATATACATCTATATAAGCTTAGCTATGTCTAAAGCAGTGTGTAATACTTTATTTGTAGTGAATATAAGTATGGCTAAAGTTGTTAAGAAGTTCGTGTCGAAATGATGACTTTCCGTGTTCGATTCTACTGAGTAGCATATTGAGTAAATGTCTTTTACATTGCCTCGAGTTGATCCAATCCTGTTGAGTGCAACTAGATAGAAACAAAGTGCCACGATGCATCTGTCTGAGAATTATGTTAAGAGTATCCGTGAGTGTGTGTATGTGTGTGTAACATATCCACCAGCACCCTGTTGCTACAACTTCAGTTAATCGAGCAATCAAATACTGAAAGTCAAAATCAATAGATCCAAGGTAGATACCTGTAATTAGGTGCACACACTGGGTGATTAAGAATTCACTTTTATCGAGAAATATTGTTTTATTTGTAATATTGAATAACACGTGTTTTATTTTTGTTCGTATACGTGTAAAGCCATTCTATAATTGCGTACGTAAAGATTGTTCTGTTAATAAATGAAATTCGCGAGGCAGCCAGCACGTGCGCCCTCATTTGCACAATAATGTCAGATGGGGAGAGCGGGAGAGACGGAGATGATGACAGTGGGAGTTTAGTTCCTCTGTGTTTGGATCTGGTTTACATGTGTGTGTGACTGATTTAGTAATAGAACAATCTTTACGTACACAATTATAGAATGGGCTTACACGTATATGAAAATACGTTTTATTCACTTTTATTGCGATAGAATTCGAACTCAAATACTTCGGGAGCAAAACCAGCTAGTGTTCATAAATAATTAAATGATAAGATGTAGCAGTGATTCTGTGAAGATGAAATGTTACAGATGTTCTTCAGGAGTGTTATTGACTTTGGAGAACATGGTTGATCATCTGGCAGAATACAAACCCCAATTACCGTATAATAAGTTGAAGCTGGAACGTAATGATAAGAACATCAAAATAGACATCAAAGAAATTGTGGTTACCAGACAGTTATTACCCCAAAGAAGATTTTGCCATTTAATGTTTATCTAATAGTTGTAAACTATATCTGTTAACCTTTACCACCGCTTTAACACTTACTTTCCTTATGTGACATACAAGATGGTTTCTGTATTTCCGTGTGTTACTGTATTGAGTGATATATTGCATCGATAAATCTTAGCGATTACTGACCTGAATTCAGTCCCTGCTGGAAGCTCTTATCTGTTATCTAATATATGTTGCATATTTCGTATACAACTTCAGTCATGATGGAAAGTGGATGGTAAGAGTGTGTATGTGTGAGTGGGAGAGATACGTTATAACGGCGGTGGCGGGGTTGGTAATGGCAACGTCGAATTGTTTTTATTTAATCCCGTGCTGTAACATGCTCTTATGGAAATGGGAGGGTGTGTGAGTGTGTGTGTATGTGTGTGTGTGAGAGAGAGAGAGAGAGAGAGAGAGAGAGAGAGAGAGAGAGAGAGAGAAAGAGAGTAGTGGTGGTGGAGGTGGTGTTGGTGGTAGTGGTAGCAGTAACATCAATATATATATATATATATATCCATATCCATGTGATGTTGCCAGGCGTGAGAATTAGTACTCAATACCGAAGTAAAATTTAATATTATTTATTATATCTGATGTTCTTGTGAGTACATTGGTGAAGCTCCAAAGTAACAAGACTCATTACTTAACTATAATAAACGATATATATATATATATATATATATATATATATATATATATATATATATATATATATATATATATATATATAACGGAAGAAATGTGGTAAGGAACCAGGTGGACCATAACGCACCAAAGTACTTAATACTTAGGGTAGTAGAGTGGGTAATAGGAACGAGTAGGACCCCGATGGCTGAGCTCAAGCTGTTTCGACGGCTAATTCTGGACTCAGAATTAGCCGTCGAAACGGCTTGAGCTCAGCTGTCGGGGTCCTACTCGTTCCTATATATATATATATATATATATATATATATATATATATGGAGCGGGGTAATGTAATTTTGTAAAGAATATCCAAGGTTGGGAGAACATAACCACCAAACACATTAGTGAAAGTTTCCTAGCCGTCCCCTTTAACTTAAACTCACACACATAGAAATCTTACCACAAGCCATATAAGAGGCTTAGATACATCAACAGAAGACCATGTCACCCACTCGTAGTCTTCATGAATCTAATAGCCAGCATAAGTAAGAGAATCTCAGGCCTCTCTTCAAATAAAGATATCTTTGGTAGAGCCACCGCCTACTACAATAATGCTATCACCATCTTTAAAGATCAGTTTTTCTACTCCTCTGACCAACACACTTGTATATAATGGTTTTGGATTTAGACACGAGGTCTATTTTATTGACCTTGTAAGAATGAAAGGCAAAGCTAACTTTGGTGGGATTTGAACTCAGAACGAAAAGGGACATAACTATATGCCATAAAGCATGGTGTCCGATGCTCTACAGGTACTACCAATTCACCGCCCTACTTGTACTAGAAATAATAGACACGAATCTGTAAATTAAACGGCTTACACCTCGAGTGCCTCTAAATGTTAAGACGAATGCAGGGAAAAGATTTTTAGCTCATATAGACAAACATTTCCTTAGGCCATAAATATAGAAATACTTTTAATAGACATGCCATTAAAGTCGGCTACTCTTGATCCTACGCCACCAGCAAACCTATGAACTCCTTGACACCGGATTGCTCATACAGAAGACCATTTTGAATCTTAAAGGCAGCAGTGCGAATTTCTCCATCAAATGTAAG
>OZ024745.1:58789571-58792071 GCA_964016885.1 Eledone cirrhosa
CAAAGTTTACCTCGGCGGGATTTGAACTCAGAATGGCAATGTCCGTATTTTTTAATAACTAGGCAATAAAAAATTGTTTGAGCTACCAAGCAAGAAGGCAAAGTTAATATATCAGTAAACTAAAAGTAAAAACAAAGAAAGGATGAATTTTGTGTCGCCCTTCAGTATCTAAACTATAATCATTTAGGTTAGTTTCACTGTCACTCAATTGACGACATGTTGATAACATTTTGACAATGTTATCAACATTAATCATCAACATCAGTGCTATTTTATCTCCCAATTTGTAGATGTCTCAAGACAGAGCTGCAAACGTGCTGATTATCAAGAGACGAAGTCGTTGAAAAAACGTATAACGTTAGCTAAAAGGTTAAATGGTAGTAGAGGGGAAATCGACAGAGTTGTTGAATATTGGCACTACTATAGTTTTGTAACAGAAAAAAATAAAGAATGGCATAAACAGAAATAATATCTACATATAAAAAAAATCTATGAAACCAGATAAGAACCACGATAATGAAGGAAAATGTTGAGTGTGCATATATGTCTTTTATTTTTTTTTTGTGGAGTGACAGATGGGGCGGGGGTGAGAAAGAGAGAGAGTTAGAGAGAGAGAGAGAGATGGAGGAAGAGAGAGAGTGAGAGAGAGAGAGAGAGAGAGATGGAGGAAGAGAGGGGGAGAAAGAGAAAGAGTTAAAGGGAGAGAGGTGGATAGAGGCAATTTGAAAATTATTGGAGAACTTTATGTAGATAGTGTACGAAATTTGTATTCATCTATCAAAAGACATATTGAAACTATTGTGGAAAGTTAGAAAGTAGAATGTAAATGAATAAAGGTTGAAAAGTACAAAATATGTGTTTGATTTGAATCTAATGTTAAGTGCCAAAATCCTCTGTTGAATATGGCGCCATAGTGGTTCGATTTTGGGGAAATGGGCTGGTTACCTTCCAAGTAACAGTTCCTTGATAATCGATATCGGAATCAATAGTAATCAACACTACGTTAGATTTGCTAGTGAAACTTGACACTCTTTTGTTCGATCGTTACTATAGATAAAAACATTGACAATTTGGATTATGGGAGATGGGGTAGGAGAGAAACAATGGGGCATGAGGTTTGTTATGAAGATGCTAGATAGAGAAAATAGTCTGACAGCAGCCACTCACATTTTTAGAAAGAATCTACCCACAATCATGATTGTCTGTCATTTTAGATATTTTTTACATTAGTACTGAGTTCATAATTTACTTTAAAAATGAAGAGAGAAAACATTAAAGAGATGATATTACAATGATTCTGCCATGTTCAATAGTAAAAACATTTCTAGGGATTGGATCCGTTATTAGGTTCTGATTACATGTAACTGACTTATTTCACTTATATTTCTATTTATAACAAGAAGCACGACTTTCACAATTCTCTTTTTCTCATCCACTTAAATGACTCGAACTAATCACCATTAATTGATATGAATACTGAATGAGAAATTTAGGTATTTGATGATTGGCTATTTCAGTTGTTCAAGAAATTGACAAGTTTTAAGTATACTAAAAATTCTGTTCATTTCATTAACCATAAATAAACAGTTGTCTTAACCATATATGTATGTTGTGTTAGTTATATAGTTTGGCATAAACTATATCTCTAAAGCTAACTTTAAAATGGGAAATTGAAGATCTTGATTGAGGCAGTAACATCATAATTTCTACTTTCTAGCAGAGTAAAATAAAAATGTAATCATATAACAAAATATAATGAAAAAAAAACGAAAAAAAAATGTGTTTAAAGAAGGTATTGAATATTAATTAAAATAAGGTAGGAATTAACCTTATTAAGATCCATTCCATGCATCTACTCATGCTCCAGTCACCTTCAGTAACAGAAAATGTCAGGTAATGAGACTAGAGATCAAAATATAAGTAGTCTTTTTTTTTCTTAATCCTTTCGATACTTACAATTAAACAAAAGATATTTCTGCATCTGCGAGAGGTTTTTTAGAATTTAGTCAGAATCGTAGCTGTTGTTGAGATAAAACCATAAATTTCTTAAAGAGATAGAAATAGAAAGAGGGAGGGCCATTTGGATACATGAGACCTGAGAAGCGTGATCTCAGTAGTAAATTTTCATAAATTATACGCAGATCAGTGTGATTATTGCCATTCCCAATTTAATATTATATTTCAGAGTTTGAATGCGTTTTGTCATTGCAGAGGAACAATGAAAACCAATAGTGACACATGTATTCTTGTATCCATAGACACGGTACTGGAAACAATCATTCATGCATTGTAATTCTAATAAACGTTAAAATAAGATGTCATACCATACATTAAGTAATGATTTCATTATATAATTCGAAAGTCGAACTCTGCTTTGGTTAAGCATTGAAACTGCTTAGTTAAATGTTTGCTTCTCTTATGTGTAATGTTTCTATTGGGGTCGAACTGTATTTAACCGTATATCTAAAATGGAATTGGTATTTGTTTCTTCCCCTAGAAA
>OZ024745.1:58797071-58804571 GCA_964016885.1 Eledone cirrhosa
ATATATATTTTTTGACGTTATATATTTTTTCTTCCTTGAATTTTCTTCTTTCTTCTCTCCTTCCGTGCTCGTATTAAACCTATTATTTACTTTTTCATATTACATAGAAACAAACTTGGACCCTAACAAATTCCTCTAAGTTCATAATTCATTTAACTTTTTCTTCATTCACCTTATCTCCTTAATATATTTTATTTTAATAATACATTTTAATAAATTCCTTTTCGCACATATTATTAAACCCTTCAATATATAAACCTTAAATAAATAGTATTCTTAATTCCTTTTTCTTTAATCATAAGCATCTCCATTCATAAACCTCATTAACTTTTAATTTCTAAATTTTTTTAAAATTATGTATTATCTTACAACGGTTTTTTTAAATTTCTCTCTGTGAGACAGTGTTTCTCAGTATTAAAGGTTATCTCTCTCTCACTCATTTTCTCCTCCTCTCTCATCCTTCCTTCTTATACTCCTCCTCCGTCATCCTTTCTTTATTATTATTTTTTATTATTATTATATTCTTTCTTCCTCTTCCTTACCTTTTCCTTCCCCCCTTCCTTTCCTTTTTTCTCCCAATCTCCATATATCCATCTTATTTTATTTTTCATATGTTGATTTAACACTTCACTGCTCGCAAGTGTTTTTTAAGCTTCATATCATGTCTCTCTATTTTATCTGATGAGAACGCAAATATCATCCCATGATGATATTTGTTTTTGAAATGCGCATAATAAAATATATGGAACACTTTTAACTATCTTTTGATTTTATGTTATATATATATATATATATATATATATATATATATATATATATATATATATATATATATATATATATATATATATATATATAGAAAGATTTGAATGGATACAGTTTAGTAGAAAGGAATTTATTGACACGTGTTTCTATAACAGTTACATAACCTAAAACAGCTGCTATCTACAAACTTTTAGTTATGCAGACATTCAATATTTCAATGTTATTATTTACTGTCATTTCATCAGAATAATATTACTGAGGACCTATTTCGTTTTTATAGAGAATATTAGGAGGGAGGGGTGAAGTTGTTAGAAGAATAGTTGAAGGAGTGGTTTTTCGATAGCAGTGAGAATTCTTGGTGGCAGTGAGTAATTAGATTCCCATCTGTTGTTTTGACATTTTTTATAGAATATATTATTGGTTATTTTTCTAAATCTATTAGTTAACATTAGTTAACAAATAAAAGAGATTATTGATGTTAAGAATACTGTGTATATATATATATATATATATATATATATATATATATATACACAGTATTCTTAACATCAATAATCTCTTTTATTTGTTAACTAATGTATTTCGTGAATTGTGTGTGTTTAGCGTCTTTCATAAGTATAATTCATGCAATTGGAGTCTCTAAGAAGGTTTATTTACAATAACATAACTTTACCGGTTTCATAAATTTCATGCTTTTCAAACGTTAAGAGAGATAGCGAGATATATGGCTGTGCGAGTTACATCTCTCTTAATGTTTCAAAATCTTGTGAAACCGGTAAAGCTATAGATTTTTTGTAAATAAACCTTCTTAAAGACTGCAATTGCATTTTCAACTTTGGACCGTCACATATCAGTATGACCAACAAAAATAATATCCGACCATATACCCCAACAAACCTGAACCACACGTTCAACAACTAAAACTGGTACCGACCAAAATGAAACCCTACAATTACCCATGAAACTAATCCAAACCTAGCCCGTTTAACGAACCGATTAAATCGAGCAAATTAAATTACATTAAAATACGATTCTGTCCAGTCATGTAAACAAACTCATCCCAAACCTAACTATGAAGTTATAGGCTCAACAATTAAATGATCAAATTAAAACTAAATATAAGCTTAAAATAAACATTACCAAAATAGCCGTTACTTTGATATGCTATAGAAAAGGCTAAGTTGTAAACTAAAGAAGTATGTTTAAACTCAAATCAGAGTGGCATGGCAATCAAAATCAGAAGCTTACACAAAACAACATACAAATGGTAGCAAACCCCAACAAACAAATGAATAGAAAGAGTTTGAAACCAAAGAATACCAAACTGAAGCACAAACATAACACGAAATAGTAAAGATTATATAATAAAATATGATACAAAACAATCAATTAAATACAGCCACTTCCGTCTGGACAGCACCTCGTCCTTCCTACTCCATCCCTTTCTACTAAGTAATTAGTCTTATCAACAGCAACCACCCTACTTTCACATCAGGTAGACTACACTACAACATAACACAAATACAACAACATACTTCTAATGAAACTATAGTTATGAAAGACGCTAAACACACAATTCACGAAATACATTAGTTAACAAATAAAAGAGATTATTGATGTTAAGAATACTGTGTATATATATATATATATGAAGTAATTCCGTCGGAAAAGTCCAGGAAAATATATATATATATATATATATACACACAGTATTCTTAACATCAATAAACCTAGGTTTATTAGTTTCACGCTCTCGACAGTGGGGGAGGGACCACGTTTCGGGCATAACCCCTTCTTCAGGATATATATATATATATATATATATATATATATATATATATATATATATATATATATATATATAAGCAAAGGGATATTTAATTTGTTGGTAATTCAACAAATATATTTATAACAGATTCGAAGCACTCGACAAGTTTTCAATGATATTAATAAATGGAAACTATATTTATAAAACTATATTTATTCTATTATATATATTTCAAGGGTACCAAAACTTTGGTACGCTCTCATCAGATAAAATACAAACTTTGTTTCATAAATAGTGACATACCCAGGAATCAGACCTTAACGGTTCAAGTTCCGTCTGGAAAAGGCTAAGTTGTATACTTATATATATACCAGTGGTATATATATATTTATGGTCATCAACTCACCCATATATATGTGTGTGTGTGTGCATACATACATGGTGGATGGAGGCATACGATTGCTCTACCTTTGTATTTTCTTCTAGTAGTTTTATCGTCAGCAGTGTATAAGAGTTTGTTCTTTGAAACCGCTATTGGCTAGTATGGTTTTATAGTACAGAGCTGTCCTGTCAAAAATGTATTTGTTTGGGTGCAAAGCTAGAGATTCTCCTGCTCATGTTATTAACTAAATTTTTAAAACTACATGTAGGTGGCAGGAATTTTTGTGAATATATCTAAACTTTTCACTTGGTTTGTGGCATCCACCTATAGTCTTTAAAAAAATCTAGTTAATAATATTTCATTCAACAAAGACATTTTCGAAATGTTCAATGTGGACGAACTGATGAACTGGGAGCGCTATATTTCTTCCTAATGAAACACGTGTATTCGGATAATATATTTTTGATGTAATAAAATATTGTGTGTGTGTGTGTGTGAATATCGATCTATTTCCCTCCCTCTTGTTGATTTTTAGAGAATAAACTGAAAATGTCATATTTTAAGAATATTATTGATCTTAAAATCAATAGGTATATTTAATTTTTCAGATGTAAAATTGTTAAATTGTGATAAAAGACAATGCCATTGTATCTAGTTTCAGCTAACACAAACAAAACGGTATGGAGTCACTCCATTTTTTTCATTTCAATAACGCTTAACGCTTATCTCTTAGTTTTATTTCATCTTTATTTTGAATTAATAATAGATACACATTCAAATGCCTTCATTTAATATGAGTAAAAGCCTTTTCGATTCCTGTAACAAACTGGTTCGAGAAATCTGACCTGGAAATAAATATTTAAACATTATTGAAGTTTTAAGTTTTTTCCGCTAACATTTGTTTTGTTCACTTTTTCATCTTTTTTTTTATTTCGTATACTCCCACTACTATTGCTTGTAATAACAATAAAAATGTAATCTTAGGGATTTAGTTACAATCTAAATTTAATACTTCATATAAATCGAAGAATATAATTTAATGGTAACTTTCTCAAATAACCGAAACTAAAATGATGTAAGCATTATGAGATTGGTCCTAAGTCTCTGTATTTAGTGCCCCCAAAAATCCACCTAGAAGAAAACGCTATATACTAGACCAATTGTGGTGATTCTTAATTATTGCAATCACATTCATTTGAAGCAATATAAATACATTAAATGAATTCAATAGACAGTTTCTGGAGTATCTTTATATAACCAGTTGTTCAAGGGATTTGTTATGCTATAAAAATCGTCATTCTTACCAGAAAATCTAATGCTGATCTTTTACCTAGCTCTGCATAACATAAACATATAAGTCTCTTCCTCATACCTTTGGAATAACAAAATAATAACAATATTATTTTCTTCGGATAACATTTAACAGTATTCCTAAGAGTTTTATCCAGACTGAAGCTCTTGACATTTCAGATTTGAAATTGACTTGATATCTCAGTGTGTGTTGAAACTAAAATAATTACTGCATGGATGAGTTATTTTAGCCATTAAAAATCACAACAAAAGTTTTAATTTTACTATATATATATATTTATATATAAGTATCTATACGTACATACATATATGTGTACAGACGCACAGTAGTATGTATATATATATATATATATATATATATATATATATATATATATATATATATATATATATATATGTACGTATGGGTTTACCGAACATTTATTATAATGTTCGGTTTGTTTGTAAACAAACAGCCCGAATTACGCCGTACAGTGCTCGGCAACCATCGTCGCCCTTTTGTTCAACACTGACACAAGAACGATGTACTAGTTTCAAGCTTATTAGCTATCGTCAGCATCGTATACCTTTCTGTCAGATGATTGAACGTCTGAATATTAACGACTGAGCAGCCTAATTTGCATATCGGGTGAGTTAGTCGGCCGGGCATACCGAAAACGATAAATGGAAAAGAATCAAACGAAATTTCATTTCTCACTCTTAGTACGACTGATACCTAAATATAAGTATGTATACGTACATACATATATGTGTACAGACGTACAGTAGTATGTATATATATACATACATGCACACATATATATATGTACGTATGGGTTTACCGAACATTTATTATAATGTTCGGTTTGTTTATATTTATATATATATATATATATATTAGTATTGGTGCTCTGAAATAGCGATGTATACATGAATGTATAGTATATTTGGCAATATACCGTATGTTTAATTTTTAAAGTATTTTAATTAAACATACGGTATACTATACATTCATATATATATATATATATATATATATATATATATATATATATATATATATATATATATATACACGGGATAACAGGTTATCGTTATGGCAGTCCACTTAGATGTAGTCCAGTTGGAGTAGTTCTTGTAGTGGATAGTATTAACGTGTGGCTTAGTTTGACTCAACAAGACGTTTCCATAGTGATGCTGCGAGTTTGCGGTGATTTCTATGTTGTTTATACTTGGAGTAATAATAATTGTGGTATTAAACCAGAGCAATAGTTATGTTATTTTATCATTGATATTATTGTTCTGGTTTAATACCACACTTATATAAAAACCGTGCCTTATGTATTTTCTTCATTTCACCCGCTCCGATAAAATAGACTGGTTATAAATAAAGTATTGGAGATCGATTGGCGCATAATCAGGTGTATAGCGAACTATAGACCTGCCAGATCAAAGAAACAATTGTCAGCAATGTGAATAAAGCCAGCCCTTATTGTATAGCGAACCATGTCAATCTTCTTTCTTGAATTATATATATATATATATATATATATATATATATATATATATATATAGAGAGAGAGAGAGAGAGAGAGAGAGAGAGAGATTATTTCTAGTATCAAATTTTTCGTCGTACTATTGCGACCTGTTCATATTTGCAAAGACATTTACTGTTATTCATGTCCTTGTGACATCATTTGTATGACAACTCATTGTACAATGTGTGTAACACCAAAATTTGCCTCAGGTGTCAGGTTGACACTTGGCAAGATAGGAGAAAAAAGCAGAATTCAAACGGAGTTCCAAATAATGATAATAATGATGATAATTTTAAAAAGGGAAACAACAGATATGGAAAAGGGCAATGATATTTATATTTACAGCAACAATTTACCGATATGCGAACAGGCGGTAGTCAAGCAAATTACTTTCCCAAATGCAGTGCCAGACCACGCGACTAAGAATAAATCAAACAATTAATACAAGAATACTGGAATATAAACGAGCATTCAGGCGTAAATAGACATCTTAGTGAAGCATGAAAGTATTGGGAGCATTTGAAGCACTAAACGATATTCTACTAGATTACACTACGACATTATATTATAGTACATATTAAATAGAAACATGCTACTACAGTTGAAAATTGCTTCTCTTTCTATTCTATAAAACCGATTGCATCAACAAGAATAATATCATTAACTGCTTAATAGGATCAATATTACTTGCAGTTGTTTTCTGGTCATATTCTAGAGCAATAGTTACATTATAATACACTTTGTATAATTTTTTTTTTTTTTTTTTTTTTGTAAATGGATGTTCGCTAATTGAATTTCTCTTTACATGCGAAGACAGCTTAGTAAGATGACTTTAAATTTAGTATATTACTGATGATTTATTCACCTAGTAGCAGTGGATTCTTTCGGTGTTCTTGACCGCCACCGCCACCCCACCCTGGATCACATCTCTGCTCACTGCTATCGGAGCAGAAATTTCTGCTCGCATGTGCGAGTCCGCGAGGTGGAGTTGATTTTCCAGTGCGTTTCCCTTGCTAAAATCCGGGCAAGGTCTTCTCCATCCTGTCGACCGGGACCACGAGGCAGATTAGGATAGGTGTAGGGTGACAGTATTCAGGCGAAAGGGTTAATAATGCTCACGCACACACATACACACACAATAATACATCACACTTCCCACATAATCTGGAAACAAATTTCTTAATAAAACAGCCATGCCTCTGCCCATACATTATTTAACATTGAATATTGTATGGAAGCCAGAATTGTATTGTATTGTCTCAGAATAGTGAGACTACACACTAGGGATTGTAAATCTGACCTAGTCAACACTACAGACATACAGACTACGATTTTAACATAGATATGAATTCTACAAACTTCTCGAAGGTGATTTATCAACACACTGCCATGTAAAATAGTTTGGTAATATTAATACATTTATAGTACAATCATTCAGTAACATTTATGTTTGTTATGTAATTTGTCTTTTCATTTTTCTTCCTTTTGTATTATCGAATACTTACACATACGCTCAAACGGATATACACATGTACAATCATACACATACGTTTAGGCATTTCTAGTAACATTATATATATATATGGCAAGGGCGCAGGATTGGCAGTATCGGTAGAGGGTTGGACGCCATGCTTTGCAACAAAGATTTACGGTCCTTGCCATTCTGAGTTCAAATCCCGCCGAGGTTAACTTTGCCTTTCATCCTTTCGGGGTCGATAAAATAAAGTACCAGTAATACACTGGGTAATTGCTGGCCT
>OZ024745.1:58809571-58812071 GCA_964016885.1 Eledone cirrhosa
TCAGGTCACTTACACTGCTCACGTTCTTCAAAAAAGGTATACAACAATATTCTTTCTCCCACCCTAATCTATATAACTTATTCCTATCAAAAATAATTAATGTTATTTCCGTTAGTGTAGTAAGTAGTATAAAGCAAATGATATACTTCCGGCAACCTGAATCGCGTGCCAGTTCCAATTTCCTGTTGTTGCCATTTCATATTGCTCAGGTTATAAATGCTTTTTGAAAAGGAATGAATGCCATATATTCGTATTCCCATCACCTATAAAACATGGCTCTACGACAAAAGGAAAAAAAATATTGCATTGTTTTATTAGAGTGGTGTTTTGGATAAGAAACTATAATTGGGATTCTTTTTCATTTTATTTAATTTTCCTCCTTACCTTTGTCAGTTCATATCTCGCCAGGATTAATTTTACCTTCGATCGTTATGAGAATTGATGTAGCTTCGGTGATGTGTACTGATCAGGTCAACCACTCAATTCTATCACAATTTCGTCAGCATTTTTGATCCACAATCTATTTGATATTCATCTCATCGTTGTTGATAAAAATACGCAATATATATATGAGTGGGTATGTATAAGAGAGAAAGAGAGAAGGGGGATAAAGAGAACATTCAGTCATGAATGACCATGGGATTTACTTCTAGGTTTCCCTTCCGGGTATAAATCTGGGCAGGGTGATTTTATGTAAGACTTGCAGTCGACCATGTTGTCCAAGGGAAAGGCAATGGCCGATACAGCGTTGTACCAGTGATATATCCTAATATATATTAGGGTATATCACAGGAAGCATCGTTAAAGAGATGGACAAAATGATTTGCGGTATCTAGTTCAAATATTATAAAAATCAGCTTTTGTTCAAATTTTGCGGCGATTAACTTTGTCTTACATCCTTCCAAAGTCGATAAAAGTACCACTCATAAATCAGAATGGATTTAGTGAACTATACCCAACCCACCATAAAATGTATTGCGTTGTAGACAGAAATGTTTTAAGATAGAGAATGACAAAATCATTAGAGTTCCGGACAAAATATATTGTGGTATTTAGTTACGGCCCTTTACGTTCTATATCTAAATTTCACTGATATCAACTTTGCCTTTCATCCTTCCGAAGTCGATAAATTATGATATCAGTCAAGAACTAGGATCATTTTAATCGTCTATACCATCTTTAAAATGTATGGCCTTGTCAGAAATCCATATATTATGTTAAAACCAATATATTAGGATAAATTTGGGTGTTCATACCACCAACTATGTGAAAATTGAGCTTAAGTCAGGTCAAAAGAGTTTAGTATTAGTTATTTTAGAATGTTCATTCTGTTTTGCGTTTTGAGAGTCATTCTACCTAGCAAAATATTATCTATAATAAAAATTGTATAAGAAACCACAAAGCATAGAATGATTTAAAGGTAAGAAAGGAACTACACAAATAATGAATCGAAAGCTGTTGCTTTATCTATTTATTTATAGTTGATTGTATTTACTTATTTACTTCATTATACGAATACACACAGACGCGTGCATACACACTCTTGCATACACACACAAACACACGCACACACACATACACACGTGGATACACACACAAATACATGCATACACTTACAGATAAAGAGAGAGAAAATGAGAGAATAAAACAAATAGAAGAAAACAAGGGAAAGAAAGAGATGTTGAAGAGATAGCAGCTGGTAAGAGAGATGAATGATAAAAATAACGAGAATTTTCTACTCAAGTTTGAAGCCCCGTGGGAAGAGAAAGGCGAATTCGTGGATTTCATAAGACCATTAGCTTAGTAAATACAGTTTTTGTAATTGTAAATGGAAAGTTTATAGCTTCGGCAGTTACAACAAGCACAACAAAATATCTACAGTTAACAACGACAAATCAGCGATAACAATAACAAAAATCACAACCCTCCTTACCCCCGATATATATATATATATAACTTATAACTTATAATTGAGTCAAAACCATAAATCTTTCGGTCGATTGAATGGACGTAAATGGACGTAACTAAATGGTTTAAGATATTTTATCCAGTGTTTTACTCTGTCTGGCATTCCACCATCCCAGTAATAATAATAATGCTCATTTCATACACTGAGACAAAGCTTCGAATTTATTGTGGAAGAGACTAAATAGTAGACAGTATCAACCACTGTAGATAAAAAAAATACTTATTTTATCGAGTTCAGAAAGATGAAAAGCGAAGTCATAGTCCTTCGATATTTCAACACAAAATGTAAAAGGGGATTATCATTAATGATAAATAAATCGTTTTAGACGATGAGAATTCAGTTGTTTTATCAACTGAAACTTTTACTTGTTAAATTAACGTGTCAGTGGTTGAGTATACTACAGACCTATATGCCACAATTCTCATGCAGAATCAGTGTGACAAATTATGTGTGATTCCCGCACATTTTCTCTCAACTCAGTTTCACTTACAGGCTCTGGTCGACCTGGTGTTATAATAAAAAAGAATTGCT
>OZ024745.1:58817071-58827071 GCA_964016885.1 Eledone cirrhosa
TTCTGGTTTTATAATTTCACAAAGTTTTACCAATAGAGAGAGAGTCGGTTTCTAACATAGACACTAGACTCTCTCATTGGAATTTACACAACATCAACTAGGTAGATATGTATGTATGCATGCATGTGTAGATATGGATGTTATTGTATGTGTGCATGTGTATATGCTTTGTATCTGTACATGTGTATATGCAGTTATTAGATGCAAAATTTTTGGAATGTTTTACATATTTTTACTGTTCCATTAATGGATTGTACTTGTAGTTTCCTAACTAGTTGTGTTCTTTCTGTTCCTGTGAAGCCTAGCTTCTCAAGATTTGTATTGAGGCAATTACTAACATATCCCAGTGCCCCAATAATCACAGGCATAAATCTGAAGGTGTAATCAGGGTGGAGTATCTGCAGATTTCTCATCAGTTCTGCATAAATATTCTCCTTTTCACTAATCTTTGATATTATATTGGCATCTGCTGGGCAGCTAATTTACACTACTCTGCATGTTTTCTTCTCCCTGTCCCATATCATAATATCTGGTCTGTTATGCCTGCATTTCATTGGGGTTTTTACTGGAACATTCCACCAG
The DNA here is from genome assembly GCA_964016885.1 of Eledone cirrhosa. Taxonomy (NCBI): domain Eukaryota; kingdom Metazoa; phylum Mollusca; class Cephalopoda; order Octopoda; family Eledonidae; genus Eledone; species Eledone cirrhosa. The sequence continues at coordinate 58,817,654 of OZ024745.1, forward strand.
TACTCTTTCATATTATGTACATAGATGTCTTCCAAATTGTTGTAGCTTTTAATGTGTTTATTATCGGGGCTATCTTTTTTACGAACTGCATTGTACAGTGTTTTGGCCACTACATCATGCCTCATAGGTAGATAGTACCGCGATGACATCTTTGGGCAGCTGCTAATGACATGGGTGATATACTCGATGTTAGTTCTGCAGAGTCTGCACTTGTTATCACATCTAGGTGTTTTGCCTGCATCCCTATCTCTTTTGTGAATCAAGTATTTCGTGCTAATCTCCTGTTCTTGGATTGCAAAAGCGTATCCTTCAAAGTGGGAGCCAATATAGCGGTTGTTGGTCCAAGATAGACTACTTTCCTTATCTATATTACACTCACTCTGGAGCTTCCTGGCAACATATCCATGCATGATTTTTTGCTGATAGGCATGCAGTTTTTCATCCATGGATTCACTGCGATACTGCTGAGCGACATCCCTGGATGTGAGTTTTTGATTATCACACAGGGAATATCTCTCAAGGAGTTCCTTCCCAACTCTCATGATCTTATCTGTTTCATGCAGATAGACTTGCTCAAGAAGCGGGCTCCTACGCTTCGAGGTTCGTAGATGTTGTCGGAGAGATATGATGCGACATTCAAATGTTGTCTGGACTGATGTTAGGCCTCTGCCTCCCTGCTTACGTTTCAAGTAAAGGCTGTCTATGTCCCTGTTGATGCAGAAGTTTCCGGTGTTGTTCAGTATTTTTCGAGTTCCAACATCAACTGCTCGGATTTCGTCTATCGTCCAATTGAGTATTCCAAACACATTGTGAGCCACTGTTTTGTTTTGCGCAGAGAGTTCCGATGACCAGACCAGATCTTTCTTAATCGGGTGTAGTATTCCCTGGTTACGCGTTCTTTATTACAGATACCATTATAGGATATGTTCTCATCTATCCCCAGGTATCTGTAGCAGTCCTCATCAGATATCGGTGAAACAGTTAGACCATTGATGACAATGTTGCTAGATTGGGTTGTTGTTTTTCCCCGCTTTACAGTCATGTATGAGCATTTATCTTGGCTAAACTCCATTCCTATATCCTTTGAGAACGTTGTAACAGGTCAAGATTTTTCTTCATCCCATCCATGTTCTTGGCATAGAGTTTCAGATCGTCCACAAAGAAGTTATGGGTTAGGTTCGTATTTCTCTCCTCCTGTGAGCCAATGATGTATCCCTCACATTTCTTGAGCAGAAAGGACAAGGGGTTTAATGACAAGATGAACAATATCACAGAGAGACTGTCCCCCTGAAATATACCCCTGCAATATTTTATTTTATCAGTGAAAATAGAGTCCTCCCTCTCTGTCTTTAACCTTAGGATAGTAGCCCAAGAAGAAGACAGCCTCTCTATGGCTCTGACAATAATGTCTGGGACTTTATCATCCAAGAGTGGGGAACAGAATCGAAAGCTTTCTTGTAGTCCAGCCAGACTGTAGCCATATTCCTCCTAAGTTGTCGTACCTCCGACATCGCAGTTTTGTTGATTAGGAGTTGTTCAGCACATCCCCAAACACTTTTCTTTCTAGCTGCTTGTTCATCTGTGATGATGTTATTATTTTCACAGTGATCTTGGAGGAATAGGTTCAGGCAGGCTGTATACATCTTATACATCAGGTTCTGGCATGCAATGGGTCGGTAGTTTTTTGCCAAGTGGGTGTCTTTGTTCTTGGGGACCAGTAACGTTTGTGCTCATGTCAACCATTCTGGTATAACTGTATCTCCCTTAAGAACTTGTTGGTAGAGGTCAGTAAGATACCTCTGATAGAATATTAGTTTTTTGTACCAGTAGCCGACAATCATGTCTCTTCCTGGTGTTTTCTTATCTTGGAGTTTTCCTATCACAGTCTCAAGGTACCCTCACTTATTTCGTATGTTTTTGTTGTATGTATGTATGTATGAATGTATGTTCTTCTGGTTTTATAATTTCACAAAGTTTTACCAATAGAGAGAGAGTCGGTTTCTAACATAGAATTGGAATTTACATAACATTAACTAGGTAGATATGTATGTATGCATGTATGTGTAAATATGGATGTTATTGTATGTGTGGATATGTATGTTTTGAGTTGTATGTGAGCATGTGTATATGCTTTGTATCTGTACATGTGTATATGCAGTTATTAGATGCAAAATTTTTGGAATGTTTTACATATTTTTACTGTTCCATTAATGGATTGTACTTGTAATTTCCTAACTAGTTGTGTTCTTTCTGTTCATGTGAAGCCCAGCTTCTCAAGATTTGTATTTAGGCAGTTACTAACATACCTCAGTGTCCTAATAATCACAGGCATAAATCTGAAGGGGTAATCAGGGTGGAGTATCTGCAGATTTCTCATCAGTTCTGCATAAATGTAGTGATATATGTATGTATGTTTCACTGTGTATGTATTTATGTGCGTATGTATGTATGTTTGAGTGTGTATGAATGTCTCTATATATGAGAGTGTATGTATATATGTGTGTGTATGTATATTTCATATTTTCTAAGTTTTTAGTGTGAAACCATGTGTGATAATCGTTATTTGTTGCTCAAGGAGGGTTCATTTACCAACGATGACAATGACAGCGGCGACTATGATAACTATGATGATGACGATGAATATGGCGATAATAAAGATGATGATGGTGATGGTGATATATTGCGGTTGCTGTTTCTCTCATATACACTGACTCTAGGATTTAGAAAAAAGTCTTTCCTGTTTTCTGTACTTCAACACAACTGTTTTTTTTTTTATATATATATATATATTTCCTCCTAAACTACATTTTTATTTTTTTTTACAATATACATATCGCATAAATGTCAGTTACATGTTATTGTAATGTTACATTAAATATAATATCTAGCTCTTGCTGTCATCTAATCCTAATCTATATCTCGATTGCATCAAATTTATTAAGGTACATGTATTTCTTTTGCTGGTAAATGTTTTACACAGTATGTATTGTTGTGTAGGCGAGTTTACATATATTTCTTATAATTTATCTTCTTTTACAGAGTAAACTATATATTTCTATAATACATGTAATACATGGACTCAGGCATGGTCGAGTGATAAAGAAGCTCGCATTAGAATCATGGGGCTCTGGATTCGATCCTACTACGTATCAACTAGGAAATCTTTATTTTACTATAACCCTGGTTTGACCAAACAATAGATACTTATTTCCCACAAACAATAGATACTTATTTCCCACAAACAATAGATACTTATTTCCCACAAACGATAAATACTTATTTCCCACAAACGGTAAATACTTATTTCCCACAAACGGTAGATATGTATTTCCCACAAACGGTATATACTTATTTCCCACAAACGGTAGATACTTATTTCCCACAAATAGTAGACATATATTTCCCACAAACGGTAGGCATTTATTTCCCCCAAACGTTAGATACTTATTTCCCACAAACGGTATATATTTATTTCCCACAAAATATATTTTCTGAAAATCTCTTACTTGCAGCTGTTGATAGGACATATTTCTAACGTAAAACAGACAGAAATGTGATGTTAATACATATTAACCCACACAATATAATACATATTAACCCACACAATAAAATAGAATTCTTAGAATATATATTTTACATAAACCATCTGCGCGCTCATTATTTTTATTTTATTGTTTTTGTTTCACATTCTATCTACCCGAAACAATTATTTAGTCTTGAATAATATATTCTATTTGTTGAAACAAAGTACATTCAGCTGCGATCTTTAATATTAATATATTAAAATTAATATATATATATTCCAAGTTGTAGCCCACGTTTGCACTGAATTAGCTGCTCTTTTCAAAGAGAACGTCATAGTATGTTTCTGAAATGTGTTCTCTTTTGCTACAAAAAAAAGAAAATTATGCTCACAAGCACTAGAATAAGCATTGGAAAAATTACTGATTAAAAAAATAATTAATTTACCGTATTTATGTAAATATTCTCAGAATATAAAAAAATATAGGAGTGAATTTATATTTCAAGTTTTATATTTATCTGATTATTTTTTGTGTATATGCGCATTTTTATGAAGCTCAATTTAAACTATCTCCTGATGTATCAGTTTTGTGTGAATGCGTGGTCTTGAACCAACTGAAATACTCAGTATTTTTTTAAAACAATGTATTCAAAATATAGTGAATCCATGTCATTGGTTTTATTTTAGCTATTTATAAATCCGAGCAAGGCCGAGTACTACTGCAACTAAATTCCTTTAGAGACATTTGCTATAGTTATAAAGATATAAAACAAAAATACATAAATTCTTGTAATTGTATAAAAAGCTTCTCTGTGGATGGACATGATTTTAGTGGAACATAATAGACACGTATAAACCCTTTTACTTTATAGCAATACAAAGATCATGTGTAGATGCAATTGATCACATAAGCAAATAGCCCATCGGCTAGCGTTTGAAAAGCGCTAATGCCGTTTCAATAGTTGCACCAACATCTTAGACAAAATAATTTACTTAGATTGTGTCAATTTAAATCATTGTCCTCACGTGACATGAAAGGAGAGAGTTCATTTGGTTATATTTATCTCTTCTAAGTATACTAAAGGTATGCTAAAGATGAATCTTTTATAATTGTGCCGAAAAATAGAATAAGAAACTCTTCAAAGTAAGCCAATATGAATTTCACTGGAATGCAAAAAAAAAAAAAAGTTAAAATTAAAATCCAAAAGCCTAAGGAACACGAAGAAAAAAAAACATTCCTTTATTACGACTGTTATACCAGCTCATTGATAAAATGTCGACCAATATTGCATGCACACACATAAATGCAAACACATTAACTCACTAACACGTATATGTGATCCTACACAGATCTTACAGAACTTTCTATAGGTGTTTTTATCCGACATTTAACTTGAATAGTTCTTAAATAATTTCTACAGTAGCTGAGCTTATTGTTAAGATTATTTTCTAGTCTATTATTAATGAGATCGAGAATGTAGCCTCTAAAACCGGCTTCAAAATATATAATTCTTCATTTTAAAATAGAAAATACGTGAATAGACTACAAATAAGGATTAATTAGAACCAAGTTGAAACAAAAACTTTCTGTACGATATCAATTTATCTACCATTGAGTACTACTGTTTTTTATGAAGTTCTACTTGGTTTTGTATATGTAACGGTTCAGTTTGGTGTACATTCAGCGGCGGCGGTGGTGGTGGTGATCGTGGGGGGGGGGCGGTGGTGGTGTTAGTAGTAGTAGTGTCTTGTTTATATGTAGTCCTAGTCAGCACTGATCAAGCAGAACTTGATGGGTTGTAAGTTTATCAATCGGATGACTAAGTATAATTCACAGAGCCAGTACTATATTATATATATATATATATATATATATATATATATATATATATATATATATATATATATATATATATATATATATATATATATATATATATATATATATATATATATATATATATATATATATATATATATATATATATATATATATATATATATATATATATATATATATATAAATTTGGTGGATAGTCAGACTATCCACCAAATTTCAACCGTTGAGGTTGTCTTTTTTCCGGGTATGTCAATATTTATTTATAAAACAAATCTGTATTTTATCTGATGAAAGCGCACCATAATTTACCTTGGTCGCCCTTGAAATATATATAATAAAATAATTATGGTTTTATAAATATAGTTTCCATTTATTAATATATTGTATATTTACTCCACTAATTTGTTGAGTGCTTTATATCAGTTATAAAAAATGTTAAGCTTGTTGAATCCCAACAAATTAAATATAACCTATGCATATATATATATATATATATATATATATATATATATATATATATATATTGGTAAAAGGAAAAGAAAATGCTGACAAATTGTTCCCAGTGAAAAATAGTTTAATTAGGAATAAGTAAAAATTAGTAATAGTATTGGTTAGTATTCAGTTTTGGTTTTAAGTTTTACCGGTTGCGCATTTCTAATGCTTTTTCACTGGGAACAATTTGTCAGCATTTTCTTTTCCTTTTACCAATATATCATAACTCGTGTGTTACACCTCTATTCTTTTAAATATATATATATATATAGAAGTGGTTACACAACAGTTAGTTCACCATACCGAGAACAATTGTTTCACCTCAGCGGATCCTAGTACTTTTCCGATGATCCGGAATTTAACATCTGTGATTTGCCGATTAATGGTAAAATATATTTCTTTAATGAAATATATACAAAGGAGATTAATCATTATTGCAAGGTATCGATATTTGAGGTTCTCGTTAGTTTTTAATATGTTACCTACGTAACTATGTGTGTCTACACTCTTTACAAATTATACCCTGTAATTGTTTGATGTGTGTATTTTATATATATATATATATATATATAGCATTAAATAAAAAATCGATTGACACACACACACACACACACACACACACACACACACACACACACACACACACACACACACACACACACACACACACACACACACACACACACACACACACACACACACACACACACACGTATATAGATAGATAGATATATAAATATATATATATATATATAGCATGCACTACTGAACTGATAAAATAACATTGTGCACTTCATTGCTGATGAGATTTATCATATGAGGTAATGTCTAGCTCTCTGAAGTCACACGGCCTAATGGTGAGGATGCTGGATTTATGATTATAGTGTCGTGGTTTCGATTCCTGGACCAGGTGCATTGTGTTCCGGTACACTCAGCTGAAAGTGAGTACCAGCAGTAGCTGGGGAATTAATCCTGCGATAGACGAGCGTCATGTCTAGGGAGAGTTTTATGCTCTGTCACTTATTGCCAAGGAAACTGGGGTTAAGCAGTCTTAGAATAGACTTTAACTAACTAGCTCTCTGGTCGTATTGCATATTTTTCGCTGACCAGTCAATCACTGTATACATTGTTACTGTGGCTGTTATTTCACCCCAATTCCAAAAGGATCGAGCAAATTTATTATCAATAGCCTTCCAGCCATCACTTCCGTCAAATGGAAGCCCATCAAAATGGTCTTCCATTGTTAACATCGTTACTTTCTGCTTATTGAGATCTGTTGGCGTGGTGTGTACATCTCGTATTTTGTGATGGGGAAGGTGTGAAGTAAACGTTTTGTTATGACTCATTATGGAGAGACAGATAATCCACGGAAGCATACCAAACTCTTCTATGGATTTGATATTTTATCTCTTTTAGCACACGTGCTATTAGCGAAATATGTTCTTTGAAAATATTCCTAGAGAGTTTGTACATTGTATTGCATTTTGTGCGATGTTTTATATATGAGATATTAATTGTTTCTACTTTAGGCACAAGGCCAGCAATTACCCAGTGCATTACTGGTACTTTATTTTATCAACCCCGTAAGGATGAAAGGCAAAGTCAACCTCGGCGGGATTTGAACTCAGATCGTAAAGGGACGTAACTATACTGGAAAGCATGGCATCCGTCCCTCTACCGATACTGCCAATCCACCCGCTTTATATATGAGATATTAATGGTGTCGAAGTGTTTTGTATAATTCTCGGTATTTTTCTAGCGTGTATGCATGGTGTGCTTCTGTTTTAATTGTTACAAATTTACCTCAGAATACTTCAAGTCTCCCTAATTGGTGCAGCCAGCCGTTGGAGTGCCACTCGAGAGATTTGATTGTTTGTGCATCATGGCATTTCAGTGGGCCTCAGAAATGCTTGGCGGTGCCCAAGAGTTATATATATATATATATATACACACACAAACCCACATATATATATATATATATATATCTAAGGCGGGTAAAATTCCCGAGATCCATGGACGAGTTCTCTCCAGCGGTCTCTGTCCCTCATTATCGCTGCCATATCCTGCATCTCCAACAGACCAGTGTCTGTCCTTAGGGCATCAACACATGTCAACCTTGGTCTTCCTCTTCTAGTGTGTCCATGTAGGGGCTCCCAAAGGAGCACTGAGTGCAATGTCAACTCTGGACGTCGGTGAGCATGTCCAGCCAACCTCAGTCTCCTCTGTGTCACTTTTGAGCTGACTTTTAAGAAAAGAAATATATATATATATATATATATATATATATATATATATATATATATATATATATATATATATATATATATACATACACACACAACCCCCCCTCCCCATATATATATATCGTGTGTTCTAATATTACTTTTAGTGAACGAATGGGGAAAGAGCAATTAATAGGTCTTATAAACATGCTTTACTTGAGCTGAATGTTTTTTATTGTTACACGAGTTTCACGCCTAACGTCTGAAAATTACAGTTGTGTGAAACACTATCAGGAGATACCGAATTTTTAACAGTCTCTCTCTCTCTCTCTCTCTCTCTCTCTCTCTCTCTCTCTCTCTCTCTCTCTCTCTCTCGCTCTCTCGCTCTCTCTCTCTCATTCTCTCACCCTCTCTCCCTCTCTCTTTCATATATATATATATATATAATACATATATATACGTGCGTGTGTGTGTGTGGGGGGGGTATATATATATAATATATATATATATATATATGTATGCATATATATATATATATATATATATATATATATATATATATATATATATATATATATAAATATATATATATACATATACATATATATATATATACATATATACATACATGTATACATATATATATATATATATATATATATATACATATATATATATACATATATGTATATATATATATATATATATATATATATATATATATATATATATATATATATATATATATATATATACATATATATATATATATATATATATATATATATATATATATATATATATATATATATATATACATATATATATTACATATATATATTACATATATATACATATATATTAATAAGAGGAATTCCAACTTTGTCTGATTTACTCGTTTTATTTACAATCCTTTAAAATATATATAATATGGTATTATAATGAAATAGTATGATAGAATATTAAATTCTAAGTGTTAATTGAACAAGTACTTTCATGCTTTCGCAATCTTCAGGTTCATGATATGTGGTGACAGTCGAGTTTGCAATTTTCGACAGTTGAAAATTGCAAACTCGACTGTCACCACATATCATGAACCTGAAGATTGCGAAAGCATGAAAGTACTTGTTCAATTAACACTTAGAATTTAATATTCTATCATACTATTTCATTATAATACCATTATATATATTTTAAAGGATTGTAAATAAAACGAGTAAATCAGACAAAGTTGGAATTCCTCTTATTAATATAATCTTCTATACACAATCATACACACCCGTGTATATTTACCTATCTATATCTATATACATATATATATATACATATATATATACATAT
>OZ024745.1:58832071-58847071 GCA_964016885.1 Eledone cirrhosa
ACAATATTTCTTAGCAACAACTCTAGTCCCACACTTTTGAAGGTTTATTATAACATTCTGTGGCTCTTTTGAGCTTGCGCATTTTCAGGTCTAATTTAATATTTTATTAATGCAACGCTTGTAATAACTCTAGTTAAACATGATATATATTAATAATAAATTATCGTTGTAATGTAATTAGATTATATAATTGTTATTTTATAAATGATCTTATAAATATTATTGTAAGATGTATAAAAATATTTTCAGACTTTTAATAGTTAATATAAATTTAAAAAATCATATATAAATTAACAATATAACTTACCAAAACGAGAAAAATATTTTGATGATAAACGACGAAATACTGGAGGAAGATTCGAAAGCGAAACGATAAATAAACGTGCAAACAAAGTGGCGGATGCTTTTGAGCAACAATTACTCTCGTTGGTTCATTAACCAATAAGACAATGAAATTAGCCAATAAGACGATACATTAGAAAAGATGTTTGGGAGGGATCACCACGGCCAGCGATACTCCTTGAATTTTTTATTCACAAGCTACGCATGTATGTCAGTCAACACAGACACGCAGACTTAAAACATTCTGTTGTTAGTCACTGAGTGTCTAACAGATATATTTGTGTATATGTGTATATACATATTCATTGATACATATGTGTGGGTGTATTTTGATGTGTTGTACGTGCTTAAATACATTTGTATGTATTCCCGTGTACATACACATGTACACACTTATACACTAATTTTCCCCAATAACGTTACACCTCAACGCTTACAAATGGCCTAACAGCTGATACGCTTACATAAATACACCCACCTACACTTACACACATAAACACGTGTGTGTGTGTGTGTGTGTGTGTGTGTGTGTGTGTGTGTGTGTGTGTGTGTGTGTGTGTGTGTGTGTGTGTGTGTGTGTGTGTGTGTGTGTGTGTGTGTGTGTGTGTGTGTGATTTTTTCCAAATTATCCATCCTGTGTAATAATCAATATGAATTGTGTCTTCCATATTATCCATCTGTTACCTTAAACCTTTCACCATGGACCTCCGCCTGATCGCTCGATCAATTATCAATAACACACATATTTCTCTCAAACCACACTTTACAATCTTAAAAATATCCAACATATTGCATCCTTAGCTAAAATGTTCTGGAAAGAAAATAACTCGATGTTCATGCTTTACATTTCATTGATCCTATGTATCCTCGATCATGGCTGACCTGGGGTTCAACAAGAATAATAATCCTTTTAACCCTTAAAAGAACTAAAGAACTGCATTCTATTGTTTGTTAGCTTCATTTATGAACTAGCCTCTATTGAGAAGCTCGGTGAACATAAACCAATAAAAACAAAAAAAAACAAAAAATCAGCAATCACGCGGGTTACTAACGCATGATTAATTAAGTAAGAGATTGCTGTTTATACATTCAACTAGTGCGGTTTCTTTGTACTAATATATATAGATGATATAACTAATTTAAAACAGAAAAAATGTACATAAACTAGCTTTTATATTCAACATAAGTTCAGCGGTTTGGTGCAAGGTTAAAGTGACATATCTTGCGTCAACATTGATTTTTCGTAATGATAGGTAACACATTGAGATAAGGAATTGCGTATTAAACTATCACGAATTCTGCTAGCAATATTCTGACAATGTGACAATCTAATGTTTTTTCAGATATTAAATTCGAAGCACATATAAAAATATTTCTATATATTGTGTTGGTAATTTAATATATCGAAGGTTTAAGTAGCTTCATTATCATACAACATTATATTTTATGTCGATATGTTAATTAAAATCCTAATAGCAACACTCGGTAATTCTTCATATATCCCTAGAAATCAGCAACGTACCTGTGAGTAGATACGTAGTTCTATTTTCATGATGCAAAGCGAATGAAAGTTAAATAAACCATTGTATTAAACACCAGTATATTGCAGGTACATTTTCCAGGTGATCTTTGAACGTATTCCCTACAGTTGAACTGTTGCAATGTATGATAAAGGACCCTGCAAAGTAAAATAGTGTAATGCTAGTAGGAGACTTGAACTCATGACTCATGACCATTATGTCTACAGAACGACAGGAAATAAGTGAAAGAATATCGCTACTTTCAAGATTCCAACGATATGGGCACAGTACTATTTTCGTCATGCAGTCATTTAAAATAGGCTTAGCCGTGTGGAGTCGTTATTTTAAACTTGTTAATATGTTGACCATTCGAGAAGGAGATCATAAACCGTCTTGGTCCTGAGTTGTCTCCAAATATACTTACTGCTCTTTCACTAACAGCAGTTTAAAACAGAAAGAGGGAACTGATAAAATACTGACTTAATTAGTAACTCAGTAGAAAGCCTTTGATGTGATACTAGAATAGATTAATGTAGTCACATTTGTGGTCACCATTGACAGAATTAAGATCATTGTCAGTTTCATGTCAACAATTTTGGTCGTTCATAAGTCAAGATTATGTTACCAATCCTCTCTAAAATAGCTATTGTATTAGGAAATATTTTAAGGCCAAATGATTCCACTTCGGTTTCTTGTTGGTCCTTAATTTATCAAATTGCACCCGACATCTGCAGTATTTGACCGGAAATTCACATTTTTCATACCACAAACCATCTACACCGTTCATCCTAAACATCTCTGTAATTAACCTTAAAATCTCTGAGATGAGTTATAATTACGGTCATAATTTTTCTAACTTTCAAGCCTGTGGTGAAAATGGGTTTGGAGAGCCACATAGATACTACTAGAACTATGATGACAGTTTAAGGAATTTTAGGGGAATATCTAAAATAATCTTACCTATAGATACGGTTGCGATGATACTATGATGGAGTACAAGGATAGGAAGTAGTTTATGATATCACTATCATGCTAAGAAAAAATACAAGATAATATTCACAGCCTGGAGGTTGAGATATAATGATTAAAGATGTAAAATAGCACAGAAACACCTGTCTCATCGCTTCCACTATACTCATTAAATTCGTTAATACTGATGTAAACGTCACTTTCTGTCAACAGGTCATTTTTTATACACCAAAATAATTACTACTTTGATATCCATGTTTCTTTGTTGGCCGACAATCTAACGCATGGCCATATTAATAATGTAAAGTTTTATATTGGAATAATATCTAATACATCAAATTATACGGATTACTTACAAAGCAACGTGGTTTTACGATGGAAATAAGAAATATAATACAAACAGCAACCTCACTTCACTCCTTTCCAAAAACTGAAAAGTGCGGGTGTCAAGGCTCATGTACACAGACGCAACTTGATCTCACATTATCTTACTTCATCTTTCAGAAAACCACGTGGTGGATATTCCAACCCACTAACCCCCAACAATCCAGTCAGAATACTGAGGCACATTTATTGTATAGTCTTCTATGAATTAATCTCTATTATGAGAAGTGAATAGAGGGTGGTGGTTTGGCAGAGTTGTTAGAACAGCGAACAAATGCTTGTTCCGGCTTTTTAAGTTCTGATTTCAAATCTCGCCGAGGACAACTTTGCCTTTCATCCTTTCCAGATCGATAAAATAAAGTTTTAGTACAGTACTGACGTTGATATGATTGATTTTCCCCTTTATATAAAAAGCTGGCCTTGAACCTAAATTAGAAATTAAGATAACTGAATGCAAGTATAATTATAGGCGCGTGACTTAGTGGTTAGAGAACCGTGAGGTTGCGATTCCGATACCCGAAACGGGTGATGCGTTATGTCTTTTCACGTTGTGACCGGTAGAGAGTATCAGCAATGAAAATATTGCTTCCTTGTCCCTATTTGATTAGTTCCACCCCACTCGGTAAGTGAGGTCTGGGATATTAATGAGCGATTCCATAATATATAAGAAAGTAATTTTTTTAAAGTTGACTAAGCATAGTTAATAATGAATTTCTCCATTAGCAGACATTGAAAATGCACCCCCACCTCCGGAACCGTACGCCAATGTATCCACACATTTCCCTCACTGTTTTGAGAGCATATTTATAATATTTAAATGTAGATAGCTTCATAGATATGAACGTTGCTAACACTATTTAGACATAAAAGATCCTATTTGAAACCCAGTATGAGACAAGACACATATTCAAGAATAAAACGAGATTTAACCTGTTGAAACGTAAATAAAATGTATTTAGTCCACACATAGTTATTTAGCAAAAATATACAGAAATTGTGAATTAATTCATAATTGCAATTATTGTTCTTTTAAGTAGCTATCAGTTTTAATATTCAGTTATTGCTACTACGACCATTTTTCTCTAATCTCGCTTGAAAACATTTCACCTTAATACTATTTATGCTCTTTGGAAAAGCTTTGACGTCACAGTTTTCCATTTCCTGCGTTAATATATATCTGTCTGTATGTTGTATTTACGTGGGTGATTATGGGCGTGCCTTCAAGCGGTAGTAAGGATATTTTGCTTGCCCAGAAAATATAACAGCACAACACAAACATCCCAACATAATATATTACAACGAATTACATCATTTTAAATACATAAATGCAATAGGTAAACTGAGAAAACTATAGAAAGAGATAGATAGATAGATAGATAGATAGATAGATAGATAGATAGATAGATAGATAGATAGATAGATAGATAGATAGATAGATAGATAGATAGATAGATAGATAGATAGATATATTTCTTTTATTTGCCACTAGGGCATCAAAAGTGGGACAAGTACAAAGGGGGGAGTTTACACAAAAAGGCGTCCTCAATAAGGAGGAGGCAATAACAAAATATAAAAATAAAATAAGATATAACAAAAAATAAAATTTTTTTTAACAAAATCCTCAATAGAGAGGAGGCGCCTTGGGGGGTCGCACACACCCCCGAAAAAAGTGTGCAACCCTTCTCCTCAGGAGCACAGAGAAGGGGTGCTCCCTTGGTCTTTCATCTTCCTCACCTATAGTCTGATGTAGAGTGAAGGCCCATTCACACGGGCCATTCTCGCCACTTTCACCCATCTTTCATAGAAACGGCTGGGGTGCAGCACCTCTCTCTCCATCCTGATCCTTCTTCCGAAATGATATCGGAAGAAACGGACCAGTTGTTGGCCAGAGAGAAAGGTGCCTGACCTCAGTCCTTTCAGACGCGTCCACCATACAACCTCTTTCGCCATGGCTATTACGCACAGAAACACCGCCTCTGCTTCATCTTTGAAGGGGGGAGGCGGCTTGATCATTACAATAGACTCGGTGGTCAACCGGGTCGGTCCCACCCTTGACAGCAGTTGTTCGACATAGCCCCACAGATCGGCTACGCCCGAGCAGTGTACTAATGCGTGTGCAACGGTTTCCTCGTCGCACACGCATCTGGGACAGATCTTTTTGGCGGGGTCCCTACCCGGGCGCCCGTGTCTGTAGAGCCTTTCTCGAACGGGTAAAGCCCCTCGGTAGCACTGCCAGGCCAGGGACTTCTGGAAGTTGTCCATAGGTCCCGGGCTGAATGTCCTACCGAACAGGCTGGCCAGTTCGTCCTCCTCCATGTCTAGGGCTTCTCCGAGGGCGTCGTCGCACCTGCTGCGTACCAGCCCTCTATAGAATGTTGCGGTGGAGTCTCCACTGATAACCGGATCCGCCTGCCAGAGGGTGGTGAGCGCCTGGGCACACTCAGTGTGCCAGGCGCCCAGTTTTCTCGGTCTTTGCTTGACCCAGATAGATAGATAGATAGATAGATAGATAGATAGATAGATAGATAGATATGTTTCTTTATTAGCCACAGGTGCACAAAAGAAGGGGACAAATACAAAGGGGGAAGTTTACATACAATAAAAACGTGTAAAAGATAGATAGATAGATAGATAGATAGATAGATAGATAGATAGATAGATAGATAGAATCATACATACACATACATTTATTCTAAAAACAATCACTAATACACACCCTTATATATATATATATATATATATATATATATATATATATATATATATATATATATATATATATATATATATATTGTATAAGTAAACAAATATGTAGGTGGATAAACAAATAAATAATTTACAATTATTGGGAAAACGAAATATATCGGGGATAGCTTAGAACTCTTAATCCGGCTTACAAACTTTCCAACACGCAACTTCCATATTTTAAAATCCCCATAGAAACAATTCCCCCCCTCCTTCTCATTTATTTTTTCACTTTCTCAAACTCAACATCATCATCACTATTTTCATGGATAACATCTATCCAACCGTAATCTAATATATAAACACACACACACACACACACACACACACACACACACACTCACATACACACTCACACACTCACTCACTCACACTCCAAAGAGCACATGCGCATAGTCATACACAACCACAAATATATATATATCCGCCATACACCCTGATATACATACATATACACGCGTGCGCCCACACAGTCACACACGCATATACATACTAATTATTCTAAATATAGATTTGGGGGAAATATTACCAAACCCATTACTATATCCCGACGTTTCTCTGTTTTGTTTTACCTGAGTTTGATTGAAAACACAACTGTCAAAAGAATCAAACACTTTCTGAAACTACTCCATATACCTGAGTTATTTCTAACAATTATGGGTTTTAAAATGTATTAGTTTGCTTATTTAATTTTGTACTTACACATATTAGTATAGGAGAGAAAGAAACAGCAAGGAATAGAAACGAAAGCTCCTCTCCTTCGCATTTGATCAATACTATCCATGGGTTCTGTACTCATGACTAACTGACCATATGTTTACCTCAACGAGACATAAGCCATGATACAATCTTTTGTACGGAAGACCAACAGTAGCCCACACATTCATATCTCCCTATTGCCCTTCCGATGTTTTCCAAGGGAAGGGCAAATGCCGATACAGCTTGGCACCAGTGTCAACGCAAATCACTTTCCCAGCTAAGTGACCTGGAAGAACATAAAATAAAGTGGCACTCTCCAGGACACAATGGGAATCGAACTTACAGACTTACACTCGTGAGAACAGCTCCCTATCCACTAAGCCACGCGACATGATTAAGTAACTGGTAAAAAAAAACTACATAACACGCTACAGTTATGTAGTGCTTTACTTTTTATTGATTTTTATTATTATTTCTTTCAATCATTCAATATTTAGATCTCGAAGGATTTTCATGAAAATAAAGTTTAAATTATAAGACAACAAAATTTCTTGAAGATTTCCTGTTATTTTTGGTATTTTTTAAAGAGTTTATTGTAATTCATTTTTGTATTTTTGTTGGCTGTTCTAATTTTGTATAAGTAAAATTTTCTATTTATCTATCAATTCATCTACCGGCGCTATCTCTCCCTCATCCTCTGTTTATATATATATATATATATATATATAGAGAGAGAGAGAGAGAGAGAGAGAGAGAGAGAGAGGGAGGGAGAGGGAGAGAGAATGAGAGAGAGAGAGTTAGAGAGAGAGACACACAGAGAGAAAGACAGAGAGAAAGAGAGAGACTAAGAAGTGCGCTAGCAGCAGAAGTGTATAATAAAGTTATATAGTGTGTAACCGAAACTGCACCAGTGTGTATAAATATGCACACATCTAATATGTAGGCATATAAACATGCCAAAAATATACGAATTTCGCTATAAATTGAAAAAATGGTAAACATCTTTAATCGATTTTCGGGTCTAATTGAACCCTCATCAAAAGACGTATATATCATCAAATCAGCCACAAGGACATGGAGTTGATGGGTATATATATCCATTCACACTTGGTATTTTTCTAAAAATGGACGTACTAATTTACGCTGGTGTTGGTAACTAATTTAAATAGTAAGAAGTACTCGAGCAGTAGAAGTGTGTATGAAAAAGTTGTACAAGTGTGTGTTTAACTACAGTTACGGGCGGTGCGCCGTATGAAGCACTCAATACTCTCGTGTGGGTATTCCAGAGTTAAGGCATCTATAGTTCGGAGAGTGTAAATTGATTAAGTAGGATCGATGTAAGAGTTGCAGCATATGTGCAACATTTATTGGCATATTACAATTGTTTCGATATCGAAACAACTAATATGCCAATAAAGTTTATACATATGTTGCAACACTGACATCGATGCTGCTTAATCCATATATGTATGGAATAAGTATGTATATAATATATATATATATATATATATATATATAAAATATTTAAAAAATAATGAATAAAACAATGAAACAGTTCCTTATATTAAACAAAAAAAGTTCATTATTTAACGATCGTTTCTAGGACATATATGTGTTAGAATTGGCATGCATATTCAAAAGATCTATGTACAAAATTATACAAACTATCAAAGAGAATATACATACCATCACATATATATGCTGTCTTCGGATTACATTGAGTTCTTCATACGGATTGGACACTACCGTAAACTTTTGGTAGATTTATCTACATATATATATATATATATATATATATATATATATATATATATAAGTTTATCCCGGGTTCAATCGGGGGTAACCACAGTAAGTAAGGTACTCAATACAAAGCAGACTATAAATATTTAATATAGAAAGGCTTCTACAGGACTAGAACTGTTTCATTCGGGAGAAATCATCAAAAAAAATAAAAATACCACCATATTACTTGGACAGCCGGCTTCCTGATGATTTCTCCCGAATGAAACAGTTCTAGCCCTGTAGTAGAAGCCTTTCTATATTAAATATATATATATAATATATATATATATATGTATATATATATATATAGTGAAGGCGTGTGGCTGAGTGGTTAGAGAATTGTATTCGCAATCGTAAGGTTGTGAGTTCGATTCCTGGACCAGGCGATGCGTTATGTCCTTGAGCAAGACACTTTATTTCACGTTGCTCCTTCTACCTGGAGTTGCGACCGATAGATAGTATTAGCAATTGGAAAGACCAACGGAAACATTGTTCCCTCGGTCCGATTTGACAAAAAAGTCGATCGTTCCTAAGATATATATATATATATATTTAATATAGAAAGGCTTCTACTACAGGACTAGAACTGTTTCATTCGGGAGAATATATATATATATATATATATATATATATATATAACGAAGGAAATGTGGTAAGGAACCAGGTGGACCATAACGCACCAAAGTACTCAATACTTGAGGTAGTAGAGTGGGTAATAGGAACCAGTAAGACCCCGACAGCTGAGCTCAAGCCGTTTCGACGGCTAATTCTGGACTCTAATTCACGACGGCTAGTTCAGTCCAGAATTAGCCGTCGAAACGGCTTGAGCTCAGCTGTCGGGGTCTTACTGGTTCCTATATATATATATATATATAAACGGAAAAAATGAAACGAAATTTCATTTCTCACTCTTAGTACAGCTGTTACTTAAATAAAGTATGTATACGTACATACATATATGTATACAGACGTACAGTAGTATGTATACATACATGCACACATATATATATATGTACGTATGGATTCACCGAACATTTATTATAATGCTCAGTGTGTTTGTAAACAAACATCCCGAATTAAGCCGTACAGTGTCTAGCAACCATCGTTGCTCGTTTGTTCAACCCCGACAAAGGAACGCTGTACTAGTTTCAAGCTTAATAGCTATCGTCAGCAACGTATACCTTCCTGCCAGATGGTTGAACGTCTGAACGATGCATTATAATAAATGTTCGGTGAATCCATACGTACATATATATATGTGTGCATGTATGTATATATATATATATACATACTACTGTACGTCTGTATACATATATGTATGTACGTATACATACTTATATATACATATTTACATATATATATATATATGTGTATATATATACATATATATATATATATATATATATATGTGTGTGTGTGTGTGTGTGTGTGTATGTATGTATGTATATATATGTATATATATGTATATATATATATGTATACATATATGTATGTATATGTATGTACAATGATATAATAGTAAAGTACATTTTATTTTCGTTGTGTGTTCGATCGAACAAATCATACTTTTTCAACGTGTTGCTGTCTTTACCTAGATTTGTATTTAAGTATTTGTTAACGTCTTTGTGTATAATAAATCTGTGCATACATGTATATTTATGAAACAGTATATAATATTTGTATGTGGAGTTGTGGAGCAGTAACTGTATATCTAAGTATTTATAAATGAAGAAATGTATATATGCACAATCATAACAGTGTGTACTATACATATATATTTAGTCTTCACGGTGGATTGGCAGTATCGGTAGAAGATGGGACGTCATGCTTTGAAGCATAGAGTTACGTCCCTTTATGATCTGAGTTCAAATCCCGCCGAGGTTAACTTTGCCTTTCATCCTTACGGGGTCGATAAAATAAAGTACCAGTAACGTACTGGGTAATTGCTGGCCTTGTGCCAAAATAAAAACAATTAATATATATATATATATATATATATATATAGGAAAAGGTATGGCCCTGGGGTCATACCTTTTTCCTATTTCCCACTCTACTACCCTAAGTATTGAGTACTCTGGTGCGTTATGGTCCATCTGGTTCCTTACCACAATTCCTTTGTTATATATATATATATATATATATATATATATATATATATATATATATATATATATATATATATGCATGTATATATATATATATATATATATATATATATATATATATATATATATATATATGCATGTGTATATATATACATATATATATATATATATATATATATATATATATATATATATATGTCGTATGGTTGTTAGGATGCGTCCATAGGCGGTATGCCGGTTGAGCACTCTATGCTCTACCGACCAATCAAAATTGTTTTGACCACAAGAATTTTTGCTGGAGCCACTTTTTTAACATAAAAACAGTCTTGGCGCAAAATCAATTTTTTACATTCACATGACCTCTACCGACCAATCAGAATTGTTTTGACCACAAGAATTTTTGCAAATTGGAGCCACTTTTTTAACATAAAAACAGGCAGAATTCCCAAAACTAATCAGATCAGAGCAAACAGCACGGACACTCTATCTCAAAATTATTTTTGAAAAGCATTTAGAAATGCGCAACCGGTAAAAATTTAAAAACTTAAAACCACAACTGAATACTAACCCATACAATCACTAATACTCTTTTATTCCTAATTAAACCATTTTTCAACTGTGAACAATTTGTCAGCATTTTCTATTCCGTTTACCAATATATATATATATATATATATAAAATAAAGTTAAATAAAAGTCAAATGATTAAAATTTAGCTTCGTTTATTACTGCTATATATATTTCACATATCATATGACTCCAGTTCCTCACTGAATTAACAACCAAACAAGGAACTGGGCATATCAGAGTATTGACAATATTATACATCTAAACAACATATGTACTTGTCTATACCATACTAATTCAAACTGCCTGAAGAGGTCACAGCCAAAGATGGCTGCCACTGAAATATATATAGCAGTAATAAACGAAGATAAATTTTAATCATTTGACTTTTATTTAACTTTATTTTACACTACTCCGGAGTAACCAAACCAACCTGCGCACTTCGTCGAGTGCTCCAGCCTGCATACTGAGGTGTTGGTATACAACCAACATAAACTCAAAATCTCTCTCTCTCTATATATATATATATATATATATATATGGTAGAAAGAGAATTTGCTTCGAAATCACTAGACGTATCTGAGGAACTTGCGAATCCAGAGTCAGGTTCGATCCACAAACAGATCGCACCTCGAACTGTTCGCCAGAGAAACAATTCTAATACGTAATGAATTGAGTTCCTATGCATCACTGATTCTTCGTTTTCCATATTATCATATTCTGCTCCCAAGGAGCATAGAGTGCTCAACCGGCATACCGCCTATGGACGCATCCTAACAACCATACGACATATATATATATATATATATATATATATATATATATATATATATATATATATATATATATATATATATATATATATTTATATATATATATACGTATATATATATATGTATATATATATATATATATATATACGTATATATATATATATATTTCTTTAAGTCGTTTGGAAGCCTCGACAATGCAAATGGGTAAATCTCCGGGTAACAAGGTCCGGTGGTGGAGAGAGAGATGTAAGTGGGTGTACGTTGAGATGCGTGACGTGTATAAGACATGTAGAGGAATGAAGGAAAGAGTATAAAGGATAAAATTAAAATAACAACACGAGAGAGAGTTACCTTGGGAGAGATTTAATTGTCCCTATATATTTCGGATTCACATCCATCAACTGGGGGTTTTTCCGGGGTGGGGGAAAGGTTGTCTGTCGGAAAGGTGCGAAACGCATCCTCCGCTGTTCGTTGTTTATATATATATATATATATATATAACGAAGGAAATATATATATATATATAAGTGAGTATTAATGTTTACGTACATCTATAAAAGTATAATGTAAGTTTGTGTATTTATTGTAACAATGTGTATATACAAGACGTTTGCTCTGAATGAATTGATTTTTTTTTAAATCCTTTCTTTTAAGACTGCTGGAAACTTCCTATGTGTTCTGTAGTTTCCTGTATTTTCCGTAGTTTCCTCTGATTTCCAGTTTTATCAGCATAATCGTTATCTAACCTACGTTATCTGTATAACTATTGTTTACTGCCTCCAACTCAATTTGTTTCCTCGCAACTTTCGTAATAATACATATTTTGCAGATATATTTAATATAACAAATAGTGTCATTTCATTCACGCAAATTACCTGAAATTTCCGTATTTGTATCTTTCTGTCAACACACCTATTTTTCTATAATTTGTCCATCTCTCTCTCTCTCTCTCTCTCTCTCTCTCTCTCTCTCTCTCTCTCTCTCTCTCTCTCTCTCTCTCTCTCTCTCTCTCTCTCTCTCTCCTTTCTGTAGCCTCTCCCCCCACTCTTCATATAAATATCTATCATGAAAGTAAATACTCAAGGTCAATAAAGTGTTATGCCAATATTATTTAGAACTCAATAAAGTACCAGTAATGTACTGGGTAATTGCTGGCCTTGTGCCAAAGGTAGAAACAATTATTTAGAACTCAATATAAACCCACAATCAGCAAAATAAGACGAATCTTCTAATCCGCGATATAATCCGTAAAATTTGCTAAGAATCAGTTCTCATGTATGTAGATACCACAAGCTGTACAAATAATAATGTAATAATGTAATAAATAGCAAAAATTAAATTAAAAATTCTTTCATAACACATATTTCTAAAAAACAAACGAGAGAAAAGAAAATTATGAAAACCTTCAAAATCCATTAAAAATAAAATATTTTTATATATTCGTTTTATCACTTAATTATTGGTTTGGGTTATTTTTTGTATCATCGGAGAAAACTATAAATGATACTCGTTATTAGAAGTGGTTCTATGGTGGTGAATTAGCAGTATCAGTAGAGCGCCGGACATCATGCCTAGCAGCATAGAGTTACGGCCCTTTACGGTATGAGTTCAAATCCGCCGAGGTTAGCTTTGCCTTTCATCCTTACGGGGTCGATAAAATAAAGCATCAGTAATGCACTGGGGTGGATTTAATCGACTTTTGCCTCCCCAAAAATCTCTAGCCTTGTGCCTAAAATCAGAAACCATTAATCGGTAGAGGTAGAATACAATGCTTTTCAGCATAGAGTTACGGCCCTTTAAAGTCTGTGTTCAAATCCCACCATGGTTAACTTTGCCTTTCATCCTTACGGGGTCGATAAAATAAAGCACCAGTAATGTACTGAGATAATTGCTGGCCTTGTGCCAAAAGTAGAAACCATTATTAGAAGTGATTCTGCTATAATGACATCGTTATAACAATCACATGATACGTCATAAACAACACACTTTTATTAATATATGATTAACAGAAACGGTTTATATTAAATGGCGACAACGTTTAATAATAACATGAGAAAAAGTGAATAAAAAATGAAAAAGAGAAAAGCAAAAGTTATGAATGAATCTTCTCTACAAACTTTAAAAATATATAAATTCTAATTTAATTTTTGTTTTCAATCATTACTCTTAGACATGTGATATTCGAATGTGCTGATTGAATATTACAGACTCGTTAAGAATTTACAGGAACGTCAGCAATAATTGGAATAGGTTATTATTAACAAATTATTGATATGAATTAGAGTATGTAGGAGAAGTTAAGATAATTCTGAACTAAAACTAGAGAGATTTTATTTGAGGCATACTTTTCACGTATTGGGGGTTCTTGGGAGAGGTTGGTCTATCAAAATCTACTTCCTGAAATTTAAATAATAGAAAGAACCCTAAACTTGTACATTTGAAGAATGGAAGGCTAAGGTTAGATATCAATAAAGATAAATCCTGTAATATATTCGTCATGTAGTCGTTAATAACATTTCTAAAATCATATTTTAGAAATCATGTTCTTTTGTCAAATTTCATACATGAATAATAAAGATTATTCTACTGCATGTAGGTTGGTGATGCTATAAATACATATAAGAGAAGGAAATACGATTCTTCCTCAGAAAAGGTTACTGAAACTAGGTTTTATATTGAGTGCTTCAAATAAAAAATACTGCAAAGAGAATGTGTGGGAATATCAATTAAAAGTTTAAGGAGATAACCAAACTGATATACCAATTTAAATGGAAATACGAGAATAGTAAATTCCGTCATCGAAAACGGTATATTGATCATGCCTCATTTTCCGATCGTCTAACAATGTACGTGACGTAATACAATATATACAAGATATAAGACAAACGAAAATACACTTGTAAAACATTTGTAGTGAATGTTTTTTTTTATGCTTATAGAAGGAGTCAGCATGAAGAAATATGGAAATGGGTATGAAATGCTTATTTGGTACCAAAATAAGATTACTAAGCGAAAGTAAGTTAAGTGAAGTGGTAAGAGTGGTATGGTCAAATACATTTCGAATTAAATATGAGACAATTAAGTCGAAAACTTTATTACTATTACGCAGTGAGT
>OZ024745.1:58857071-58862071 GCA_964016885.1 Eledone cirrhosa
GCAGTCGAACTACAAGCAGCTGCTGATAAAAAGGACTCATGAGCCTTTTATAACGGTCTCAATGCGGTGTATGATTCGAGGAAGGGCAGATCAAATCCAGTGCTTTTCTCTGATGGAACAACCCTATACAGAGACAAAGATTCTCACTCGCTGGAAAGAACAGTTTTGAAAGGTCCTTAATGCTGGATCAGAAGTCAATGAAGATGTAATTTCATCTAGTCCACAAAGGCGGGCGATCCCTGAATTAGCGTTCAACCCAAACTTGAATGAAATAAAAGCTGGTATCAGGCAGCTATCATCCAATAAGGGTCCTAGTAAAGATGGCATCCCATCTGAAATCTTCAAATATGGTGGTAAAAAACTGTTTCGAAGGTTTCTTCAGCTATTTCTGGAGATCTGGAGAGTTGATGGTAAGATGCTAGCCAGTGTTATTCTCAACAGAATTACATCCAGACATGTTGATGTTATCTACCCTGGAAATCAATGTTGTTTTTGCACTGGTCGAGGTACTATTGACATGATTTTCTCTCTTCGCCAGGCTGCAGAGAAGGTTCGTGAAAAGAAGCAGGAGCTGTTTATGGTTTTTGTTGACTTGATTAAGGCCTTTGACACTGTCAATCGCAAAGCTCTTTGGAAAATATTCAAAAAGCTTGGCATCATACCTGATAATATGCTAAATATCATCATTCATATCTTTCCATGAGGGCATGAAAGCATCAGTAATAACCTCATCGATTAATGTGTTTTTTTCCGTATACTTTTCATTATATATATATATAGTAATAATAATAAATTTGAAGACTAAAATCCAAAGAGGGCTCGATAAGGATGAATATATATCAAATATATAAGAACCGTAGAGCAAATATTTATTAAATTAACAGATTAAAGTTTAATCTGTTAATTTAATAAATATATATATATATATATATATATATATATATATATATATATATATATATATATATGCATGGTCTCAGGGTAGAGTAGGAAGGATACCTTGATGACCGGCAGCGTTATCCTTGGGGATGGGCAGGTACACCTGACACTCACTTTTAGCTCCGAGATCTTTCTCATCCACACCCCGACATCTGCTTCAAAATAGCCCTGGACCGTGTTTGGCACGACGTTTCGTGGCCGCTGGTAAAGGATTATAACTTCGACAGCAACCTCATCCAAGTCATCTAAACAACCTACCAAAACCCAAACATTGCAGCCCTTTTCAATAACAACGTTAATGACTTCTTCACGACAACAGTTGGAGTTCGACAAATATGTTTCCTCTCTCCAGTGCTTTTAAACATCATCCTGAAGAACATCGTGTTAGAAACACTCCGGAACATCTACATGTCCATTTCTATTGGAGTATAGCTTCTCTCCAATTTGCGCTTTGCTGATGATATAGATATGCTGCGAGGCAGTAAAACGGAACTCCAGGAACCACTAACGGACTAGGAGTGTCCTCAGTATACGGAATGGAGATCAGCTCAGAAAAGGGCAGGATTTTAGTTAATAGTCAGAACCAGAATACAATAACCAGCATGATGGTAAAAGGAGGTAAACCTGGCTAGGTAGACAATTTCACGTAACTAGAGTCAAAGACGGCAGTTGACTAAAGACGAAGACAAAGCTCGGCCTGACCATTTCGACGGAGTTAAATATCATATGGAAAAGTAACTATATCAGATTTCCAACTGGGCTAAAATTGTACAAGGCCCTGGTGGTTTCGATCCTTCTGTATGGATGTGAGAGCTGAACTCTTACAGCCGACACGGAACGAAGAATTCAGGCGTTTGGACACTAACGTTTCAGAAAGCGGCTACACTTCCTGTAAACGGATCACAATAAATTCAGTAAGTCAACAAATACACTGGCAGATAGGAACCCCTCTTTGAGATGGCCCGACGAACGCTCCCCTTGTACGGTCATGTATCCCGCCACATGATTCCCAACCAAAACCATATTTCAGGGCACTGTTGAGGGAGGGGCGAAGAAAGGACAAAGAAAATTCTGGTCCGATAAGATCAATGATTGGACAACATCGATCAATGATTGGACAACATCGCCACTCTTCTACGAATGACGAAGGAGAGAGACCAACGGTGATGGCTAAAACGTCATGAGTGGCATCCAAACGACTAGTTGAACCAATTAGAACTAGATGTGTGTGTATGTGTGTAAGTCTATCTATATATATGTTTATGACGGCACCGCTTAACAACCGGTGCTGTTTGTTTATGTTTCTAAAATCTAGTAGTTCGACTTGTAGAGGCGAATGAAATAAGTACCAGATTTTTTTAAAAATAAGTACCGATGGCGTTCGAAAGCGGTACCACAGCATGGCCGTAGTCAATGACTGAAATCAGTAAATGAAAAGAGAAAAAATACAAAAAAAAATATACATTTACCCACGAATCAGTGTGGATAAATAGCATAAATTATTTGTAATTTTCAGTAATCGGAAGTATCCCACAATGGGGCAATAGGGTTATTTGATTTTCTTTTAAAGATTAGAGCTAGTATACTATGGGTATTGTTGCCTTTCCTCCTTACGGGGTCGATAAAATAAAGTACCAGTAATGTACTGGGTAATTGCTGGCCTTGTGCCTAAAGTAGAAACAATTATTGTTATCAACACCAGAAAAATAAAAGGTGAAGTCGACCTCGGCGAAATTTGATCTCAGACGGTGAAGGGCCATGTAGACGTGTATGTGTTATGTCAATACAACAAATATTTACTGAAGTGGATAGATAGATATAAGGAGGTAGCAACACACACACACACACACACACACACACACACACACGGAAACATATGTACATACTTATATGGATTCATATATATATATATATATATATATATATATATATATATATACATGTGTGTGTATACGTATCTATATATATATATATATATATATATATTCACACACCCATATATATGTGTGTGTGTGTGTGTGTGTGTGTGTGTGTGTGTGTGTGTGTGTGTGTGTGTGTGTGTGTGTGTGTGCGTGTGTGTGCGCGTGTGCGTGCGTGCGTGTGTGTGAAATAAAAGGTAGAATGAATGAAATTTGAGTAGTTTTGGACGAATGGATAAATGTATAGATCTACACACATATACATACATATACGTACACACAGATACAGACACATTCACACACAAACACGCATATTTGTGAGTATACATAAAGACAGACAAATGGACATAGATAGATAGATAGATAGACCCTGTCATCAATCAATCCATCTACTCATACATACGCACACAGATATTTTCATTCAGTAGTGGGTGGATTGTTAAAGAGATAAACAGTTTATAGATTTATAGACAAGCATAAAGACAGAGAGCGTTGAGTAAGATGGGGGGGGGGGGGGGGGGTTGATGACAGAAAAGAAAAGAAATCAACTGTTGATGAGAGAGAGAGAGAGAGAGAGAGAGAGAGAGAGAGAGAGAGAAAGTGTGATATTGTGATACGTGTATAGAGAAAGAAAGAAAGTGAGAAACAAACAAACATACAACAAACCTAACATGTATGCGTGTGTATGTGTATTTATATATATATATATAGAGAGAGAGATACATAGATACATACAGACAGACAGAACAGTCAGACAGACAGACACACAGATAGATAGATATATTTCTTTATTTGCCACAAGGGCGCACAAGAAAAGGGGACAATACAAAGATACATGCCGGGGATTTTACATACAGTCGTGTAAAAATATTGAAACAAACAAATTATAACGACAGATAGCTAGCTAGATCGATAGATAGATAGATAAATTTCTTTATTAGCCACAAGGGCACAAAAGAAGGGGACAAATACAAATAGGGAGTTTACATACAGGTATATGAAAATAAAACTATTAATAAAATAACAAAGATAGATAGATTACTAGATCGATAGGTAGATAGATAGATTTCTTTATTTGCCACAAGGGCGCAACAAGAAAGGGGACAATACAAAGACATGCCGGGGATATTACATACAGTCGTGTAAAAAATATGAAACAAAGATAGATAGATAGATAGATAGATAGATAGATATACTCGTTATTCGATCAATGAAACCTCCTTATCATTGTTGTAAGAGGGTAAGTATTCCAGAGACACGTGTACCTTTAATTTAATCGTCAAACACAATCACTGTGACACAAGGTTGGCCTTTTATATTACATATACAGTGAATTCGAATGGCTTCCACATAGTTACCGTCAACAATTTTGCTAATAGGACATATTTCGGCTGGATGTTAGCGTAAAAGTCGCTTGTTCAGGTTACCTCACCGAAGAATTGACTCGCCGACCTTATAATTGCAAAGCGAACTTCTTTACAACTTAGTAGTGCTTGCGCTCATATGCACACACTCACACAAACATATGTGTGTATGTATAGATAATTGTATGTTAGTAAACCGGAGTATGACCTCATATCAAAAGGTTTCGTGCTGTTGAAGTTAGTCAACCGTACTCATTGAAACTACGTATGCCCGAAACCTTTTAGTATGAGAAAATCATCCGGTCTACCAACACGCAAATATATTAAACTCTACATATTTCTAACTCGGGTGTTCATTAAATTGAATCATATACAACTCTCTCTCTCTCTCCCTCTCTCTCTCTCTCTCTATATATATATATATATATATATATATATATATATATATATATATATATATATATGTATATGTATGTGAGTGTGTGTGTGTGTGTGTGTGTGTGTAAGTGTTTGTGTGTGTGTAAGTGTTTGTGTGTGTGTAAATAAATGATATATTTATATAAAAGCATGCACATATGTACGTATGTATCTTTTAATAGCAAATATAAATATTTAAAGAAAAAAGACAGGAAATTCTTTAAATGATGGTCATTCTGAACTAAGGAAAAGAAGAAGAATTGTCAGTAAACAGAGATAAAGCGAAGCAAGAAAAGTAGTAATAGTGATAATAGCATTTGTTTTTCTAGTAATAGTAGTTTGGTAAAGATTTCGTCTCGAC
>OZ024745.1:58864571-58867071 GCA_964016885.1 Eledone cirrhosa
TGTAAAAGGTAAACAGAAATAACAACACAATCGGTTCGGTATAATGATAATGATAATTGTTTCTACTTTAGGCACAAGGCCAGCAAATACTCAGTACATTACTGGTACTTTATTTTATCGACCCCGTAAGGATGAAAGGCAAAGTTAATAATAATAACAATGATGATGATAGTAATAACAATAAATTAACAACTTACCTGTAATAATAATTAGTAAGAGACGTGTTAACCTGTTAGTGGCAATCATGGCCAAAACGACTGGTTGATGATGTTGTATATTGCTGAGCCAACGGTATATTGTTCACTGTAAAAGGTGGACCCCCATCACACGGAACTAGCTCTGGCACCATAGCAATTAATAGAGCATCACACTGACTCAATGTGATGTTACATCCTACTTGTTTAAACAGCAGCCAGGTATAGATACCTATATAAGCATATAGCAGATAGATATTATGTTGTCAGTGGAGACGTGTGCTTGTGTCCGTGTGTAAGTCAAGCTGTATCAGAGTATGCCTGCGTATATCTTTGTTTATCTCTGTATATATATATATATATATATATATATATATATATATGTGTGTGTTTATGTTTATGTTTATGTGTGTGTATATATATATGTGTGTGTTTATGTCAATGTGTGTGTATTTATTTATGTATATATCTATATATATATATGTATATGTGTGTGTGTATGTATGTATGTATATATATAAATGTAGGGAATAAATTTTACGATTGTTATCGAAGAATTCTGTACGGGGTAAGTGAGATCTCAATAGAATGCGTGTGTGTGTGTAAGTGTATGTGTGAGGGGTGTGTGTGTGTGTGTGTGTGTGCGGAGTGTGTGAGTGTGTAAGTATGTGCGCGCGGCGTGTGTGAGTGTGTAAGTATGTGTGTGCGGCGCGTGTGAGTGTGTAAGTATGTGTGCTGCGTGTGTGTGTATGTGTGTAAGAATATGTGTGCGGTGTGTGTGTGTATGTGTGTGCGGCGTGTATGTGTGTGTAAGTGTGTAAGTATATGTGTGCGGTGTGCGTGTGTATGTGTAAGTATATGTGTGCGGCGTGTATGTGTGTGTAAGTATATGTGTGCGGTGTGCATGTGCGTGTGCATGTGCGTGTGCATGTGTGTGTTTAAGTATATGTGTGCGGTGTGTGTGTGTATGTGTGTGTGTAAGTATATGAGTGCGGCGTGTGTGAGTGTGTAAGTATATGTGTGCGGCGTGTATGTGTGTGTAAGTATGTGTGCGGTGTGCGTGTGTATGTGTGTGTAAGTATATGTGTGCGGCGTGTGTGTGTCTGTGTAAGTATATGTGTGCGGTGTGCGTGTGTATGTGTGTGTAAGTATATGTGTGCGGAGTGTATGTGTGTGTAAGTATATGTGTGCGGCGTGTATGTGTGTGTGTGTAAGTATGTGTGCGGTGTGCGTGTGTCTGTGTGTGTAAGTATGTGTGCGGCGTGCGTGTGTGTGTGTAAGTATGTGTGTGCGGTGTGCGTATGTGTGTGTGTAACTATATGCGTGCGGTGTGTATGTGTGTGTAAGTATATGTGTGCGGCGTGTATGTATGTGTGTGTAAGTATGTGTGCGGTGTGCGTGCGTGTGTATGTGTGTGAGTATATGTGTGCGGTGTGCGTGTGTGTGTGTGTAACTATATGCGTGCGGTGTGTATGTGTGTGTAAGTATATGTGTGCGGCGTGTGTGTGTGTGTGTGTGAGTATATGTGTGCGGTGTGCGTGTGTATGTGTGTGTAAGTATATGTGTGCGGTGTGCGGTGTGTATGTGTGTGTAAGTATATGTGTGCGGCGTGTATGTGTGTGTGTGTAAGTATGTGTGCGGTGTGCGTGTGTGTGTGTGCGTAAGTATATGTGTGCGTGTGTGTTGGTGTAAGTATATGTGTGCGGTGTGCGTGTGTATGTGTGTGTAAGTATATGTTTGCGGTGTGTATGTGTGTGTATGTATATGTGTGCGGCGTGTATGTGTGTGTGTGTAAGTATGTGTGCGGTGTGCGTGCGTGTGTGTGTGTGCGTAAGTATATGTGCGCGCGTGTGTGTGTGTGTGTAAGTATATGTGTGCGGTGTGTATACGTATGTATGTGTGGGCTGTGTGTGTGTGTGTGTGTGTGTGTGCGTACTTTTCGGATTTATTTAAGTTCTTGGCAGAAGTCAAGCCGGTCACTAGCAAATAGTTCCACGGATTTGCTAGTATGTGTGAGTGAATGTATATAAATATATATATATATATATGTATATATATATATATATATATATATATTGTACCTGTTGAGGTATTCATCCACTTCTATATATATATATGTGTGTGTATATAGTGGGTATACGTAACGGCTGCACCACACGGCTGTCTGATTACTTAATACATGTGTGGCTAGGCCACACATACATACATATATATATATATGGATGGATTAATGGATACTACAGAGCATATATATGTGTATATATGGGTAGAAGAGCTTGTTGCGTGTGTGCATGTGTTTATATGTA
>OZ024745.1:58872071-58882071 GCA_964016885.1 Eledone cirrhosa
TATAGAAAACAATGGCACTCCGTCGGTTACGACGACGAGTGTTCCAGCTGATCCGATCAACAGAACAGCCTGCTCGTGAACACAATGTGCCGCCGGTAAACGAACTCACGACCTTACGATTGTGAGCCGAATATCCTAATATATATATACACACTGTTCGTACTGCACTCTTTGTTATTATTTTTGTTTTTTACTTATATATATATATATATATATATATATATATATATATATATATATATATAAATACATACACACACATATATATATATATATATATACAAACATATATATATATCTAAGGCGGGTAAAATTCCCGAGATCCATGGACGAGTTCTCTCCAACGGTCATTGTCCCTCATTATCGCTGCCATGTCCTGCGTCTCCAACAGACCAGTGTCTGTCCTTAGGGCATCAACATACGTTAACCTTGGTCTTCCTCTTATAGTGTGTCCATGTAGGGGCTCCCAAAGGAGCACTGAGTGCAATGTCAACTCTCGATGTCGGTGAGCATGTCCAGCTAACCTCAGTCTCCTCTGTGTCACTTTTGAGCTGACTTTTGTATATGTATATATATATATATATATACATATACATATATATACATATATATACACGCATACACATATATAGACATATATATACAGAGAAAGAGAGAGAGAGAGAGTTATTCCAACAACAAATTAGCAAACCATACTTGCGAACACGTGTTTCACCCACAGGATTCTTCAACTCATATATGGCTATAGTGAGAACCGATTTGTGTAACTATACACGAGTTGAAGAATCTTCCGTGTGAAACATGTGTTCTCAAGAATAGTTTGTTAAATTGTTGTGGAACTAACTCGCTATCGAACTCGTCCTTTGGACTGAGTGTTCTACCAACTTCGGATATAACCTCCCACTTTTTTTTCTGGGCTTTTTTTCTACTACTACCCGTCACTCATAATCACCTACACTTACCTGGGATAAACTACTGACCTGAAGTGCTTTTGGATCACTACGATCGGCTTATCCTCAAGAAGTTACGACGTAACAACTACTTTTAAACAACATTCTTCTGTAACACACATATATATATATATATATATATATATATATATATGTGTGTGTGTGTGTGTGTGTGTGTGTATATATATATATATATATATATATATATATATATATATATATGGGAAAAGAGTCAGGACCCCGACGACTGAGCTCCGGCCGTTTCGACAGCTACATCCGAACTGATCTGGTGTGTTATGGTCCACCTGGTTCCTTACCACACTTTCTTTGTTATGTATATGTGTGTGTGTGTGTGTGTGTGTGTGTGTTATAGTTGAAAAGGAGGTTAAGTTCCAAACAAATCAAAGGTTATAGATAAAAATGAAAAATGAAAAAGTACAGAGTTATATTTAAAGATTTTTTTTTCTTTAATCCGACAGAATGAATATTTTATATAATTCTTCATTAAATGGATTTAAGTTTCGTCAAACTTAAATCAATTAATGTAACAATTATAAAGATGTTCTTTCTATCGATTTAAAGATAAAATAATTGTTATATATTCCCTTCTACTTTTTCACTTTCACTTTTTACCCATAATTATACATATACTAGCTGGCCCATCCGGCTGGCACCCGGCTACCATTGGCGCCCGGCTACCATTGGCGCGTTCTACGGCATCCAGATATATATATTTATAGCTGACGTATCTAGCTTCACTTGGATAAACAGACGATAAGCCGTCTATGTTGTGTAGTATTACTGTTGAAAATATATAGTATAGTGTAGTATAGTATTACTGTTGAAAATATATAGTATAGTGTAGTATAGTATTACTGTTGAAAATATATAGTATAGTGTAGTATAGTATTACTGTTGAAAATATATAGTATAGTATTACTGTTGAAAATATATAGTATAGTACAGTATTACTGTTGAAAATATATAGTATAGTACAGTATTACTGTTGAAAATATATAGTATAGTATTACTGTTGAAAATATATAGTAAAGTATTAATATTAAAAATATATAGTATAGTATTACTGTTGAAAATATATAGTAAAGTATTGAAAATATATAATATAGTATTACTGTCGAAAAAATATAGTATAGTATAGTATTAATGTTGAAAATATATAGTACAGTACAGTATTAGTGTTGAAAATATATAGTGTATTACAGTATTACTGTTGAAAATATATAGTACAGTATTACTGTTGAAAATATGTACACGAAGATATAATTATATATATATAATTAATTAAAAGTTGGTTAGAAGCGAAGTCAATGCAAACAGGCAGACATACAAAGAGATATTTTAAGCGCGCGGCGTTATAGCTATGTATCTATCTAAAAAGACAGAGTAAGAAAGAGAGAGGAATGTCGTATTATATATATTGCTAGCAGATTTACCCGGCGTTGCTCGGGGTTTGAAATTATGCTAAGAATATACAGCTAGGAAGTAAAAGAAGAACATTATTTGTCCCCAACCTGTCAAAATAAGCAGAAGTCTTCAATAATTAATGCAAACGAATATTTAGTGCAATCTTTGTACACATAAAACTATGCTGATAATGAAGGAAAACACTGAACAGGATGTAGTTATACAAATGATTAAAGACAATACACGTTGCAAATCTGTAAAAAAAACAGGCAGTTTTGCTAAAGTACAAAAAGTTGTAATGAAAGCAGAGTTGTATACAAACAAAAAAACAATGAGAGTAGAATAAGAGAAAATCTATTCTATGAGAGCATCCTTTGCTGTGTATGGTTAAATTTTTAACTTATAATCCAAAATATCCTGCATGACATATTCATTGGTATGTTTTGTAATGAGTAAGGTGAAGTCAAGGCAGAGCTGTAATAAGTTTTTTTGTTAACACTAAAGCACTTCAGGATAGACGATGTTCTTTGTTTATCTTTTCGGAACAAACGAAAAGAGATTATACACACACACTATATATATATATATATATATATATATATATGTGTGTGTGTGTGTGTGTGTGTGTGTGTGTGTGTGTGTGTGTGTGTGTGTGTGTGTGTGTGTGTGTGTGTGTGTAGTTACAGAAGAATGTTGCTTAAAAGTAGTTGTTACGTCGTAACTTCTTGAGGATAAGTCGATCGTAGTGATCCAAAAGCACTTCAGGTCAGTAGTTTATCCCAGGTAAGTGTAGGTGATTATGAGTGACGGGTAGTAGTAGAAAAAAAGCCCAGAAAAAAAAGTGGGAGGTTATATCCGAAGTTGGTAGAACACTCAGTCCAAAGGACGAGTTCGATAGCGAGTTAGTTCCACAACAATTTAACAAACTATTCTTGAGAACACACGTTTCACACGGAAGATTCTTCAACTCGTGTATAGTTACACAAATCGGTTCTCACTATAGCCATATATGAGTTGAAGAATCCTGTGGGTGAAACACGTGTTCGCAAGTATGGTTTGCTAATTTGTTGTTGGAATAACTCTCTCTCTCTCTCTCTCTCTCTCTCTCTCTCTCTCTCTCTCTCTCTCTCTCTCTCTCTCTCTATCTCTCTCTCTCTCTCTCTCTCTCTCTTTCTCTGTATATATATGTCTATATATGTGTATGCGTGTATATATATATATATATATATATATATATATATATATATATGTTTGTATATATATATATATGTGTGTGTATGTATTTATATATATATATATATATATATAAGTAAAAAACAAAAGTAATAACAAAGAGATTATCTCGACTGCCAACTCGTGAGCAGACGTTTTGCACCGAAAGAGGTCATTTGAAACGCAATGTTGTACTGTCGGATATGCTTCAGAAAATCACGTGATTGTTAATGCTTACCTGTTAGAAGCATCTGGAGAGAGGTTGCGGTGATTCCCTAAGGGTGGGCAAATTAACCTTACCGTTGGAGCAGCACATTCCAGCTGATTCTCCCCCCCCCCACACACACACACACTTTTTAGCTTTACAATGTTGGCAAGTATTTGACATGGCATATATTTGAATATCAGGATGGATTTGATGGTTTACATTAGGGTCATAATTAACTGCCTTAAGGTTCTATCGTGAGCGTGATGCCTTTGAAATACCCCGCGATAAAGCTCTACGTTGAGCGTTACCCTCCAGCCGAATAGCTCGACTTGTTACAGTCTCTACAGCTCGTGCCGTAGCAGTAGCTGAAGCATTTCTCAAATGCCGACTTTGACGTTCTTGCTCAGTCTCAATTGCTCTTGCTGCAACATTAGCTGAAGCATTACGCGCACGGCGTCTTTCATATTTTTGTACTGTCTCTGCAGATCTTGCTGCAGCAGTATCTGTAGCATCCATAGCAAGGCGTGTTTCACGTTGCTCTGTAGTCTCTGCAGCTCGTGCTGCAGCAGTTGCTTCAGCATTATTGGTTCGCCGCACTAACCGACGCTCAGCGGCGGACAAAGATGTTGCAATAACTGTACTCACCGCATTTAGTGATTGTCTATTTTCGGTGATCGGCGGAGCATCATTTACACGCATTGTTTTCTTCGACCGATAGCCAATATGTGCATACTTTCTTTTACGGGGCATATTTGGTGAAAAGTTGTAAAGTCAAAATGTATGAATTGAAGCGTTACAGTTAACTTTGAAAGTGCAACAAATTTTTTTTTGTATCAACATGGCTTCTGAAAGTTTTAAAAATGTAAAAGTTGTAGGTCCCAATGGTTTGAATGGAAAGTCCCATGAGGATTGTTCTAAAAATAAACAAACCATCATCAAAATCTCGTCAATTCGAGACTGCTGCGAGATTAGGCCCTTAACGCGAAAATTAACACTTAATATAGTGAAACAAGTTAAAACAACAAGTATTTTTTTAACTTTGAAAGTGCAACAAAGAATAAACAAGAAACAAACGATAATATTAGTGATTTATCTTCAAATGAATGTGATGTTTATATTTCTGAAAAGTTTGTTATCTCCCTTACATCAATTTTTCTACCGATAATTTTGATATCGATTTTTTATTGCTCAACGTGGGTCGATTTGAAAAATGTTTGTGATGTGACAATCTTAGCGACCTGTGCAACGTGCACAGAAAATTTGGTCAAATTCAGTTGGTAATTGTAAAAGCCTTAAGTATGCAAAGTTGTACACAGACACACACATCCTCGCTTTTATATATATAAAGATATATAATAAAGTACCAGTAATGTAGTCAGCTTTATTAATATAGATATATATATAATAAGAGGTTAATGGGACTAGCATAAGGTTTCCCTGATAGTATATATATATATATACACACACACACACACACACACACACACACACATATATATATATATATATATATATATATATATATATATATATAATAACTAGAAATTGATTAACATGTAAATAAACATATGAAACAATCACAGGGGATAATTTTTACAAGTGTGTAAGCACACACAGCTAGGTAAGTAACTAAATAAAGTTAACTAGAACTTCAAAAATAGATACCTTATAATATGATTAATCTTCCCTGTATATATTCCATTAAAGAAATATATTTCACCAATTAATCGAATGGAAAACCACGGATGCCGAAGCTTGGATTTTCAACAAGGAAGAAGTTCAGCTGCCTGTGTTTACGCATTAAGTTCAAATCAGCGACTGGCCAGTAACACGTGCTGTATCTACTAAAAATACACACATTATACCAGCTTCGTCTCAGTGGCGTGAATAGGGTTATCGACAACTAGAAACAGCAGACAAGTCCTTTCAACAGAGTTAGCTCTACAATTAAGGAGCCGTATTTATATATCTATATCCAAAATTAAGATAAATCAAAATGAATTTAATCTAAATCAAACTTATGGGTGTCATGCCACAAGGCATGCGCCATATCACCCGTAAAATAAGCTCCAAGATTCTAATGAATAGGTCCGAGCATTTTATAATAACTAGAAATTGATTAACATATAAATAAACATATGAAACAATCACAGGGGATAATTTTTACAAGTGTGTAAGCACACATAGCTAGGTAGGTAACTAAATAAAGTTAACTAGAACTTCAAAAATAGATACCTTATAATATGATTAATCTTCCCTGTATATATTCCATTAAAGAAATATATTTCACCAATTAATC
This sequence comes from Eledone cirrhosa, assembly GCA_964016885.1. Classification (NCBI taxonomy): domain Eukaryota; kingdom Metazoa; phylum Mollusca; class Cephalopoda; order Octopoda; family Eledonidae; genus Eledone; species Eledone cirrhosa. Next base: position 58,878,166 of record OZ024745.1, read on the forward strand.
AAATGGAAAACCACAGATGCCGAAGCTTGGATTTTCAACAGGGAAGAAGTTCAGCTGTCTGTGTGTACGCATTAAGTTCAAATCAGCGACTGGCCAGTAACACGTGCTGTATCTACTAAAAATACACACATTATTTCTTTAATGGAATATATACAGGGAAGATTAATCATATCATAAGGTATCTATTTTTGAAGTTCTAGTTAACTTTATTTAGTTACCTACCTAGCTATGTGTGCTTACACACTTGTAAAAATGATCCCCTGTGATTGTTTCATATGTTAATCAATTTCTAGTTATTATAAAATGCTCGGACCTATTCATTAGGATCTTGGAGTTTATTTTACGGGTGATATGGCGCATGCCTTGTGGCATGACACCCATAAGTTTGATTTAGATTAAATTCATTTTGATTTATCTTAATTTTGGATATATATATATATATATATATGTATATAGGCATTTCTAACTTTAATTTTATACCTAATTGTGTATGGTTGACCGTATATTTAATTAATTTCCACGTGCTGTTGAAATGTTGGGTAAATATTCTATAGCGGTTGGCCGCGAAGACGCTGCTATCGTTTATTTATTTACTGTTTCTTCATAGGTGCCTTTTAATCTTATAGCCTGGTCTAATTGATTTTGTGTGTGGTTAATTATGGTAATTGGGAGAAGAAATGATGTATATATATTATCAAATGATTCTATGGACATGCTTTTGTTCTACTTTATAGTATATATATATATATATATATATATATATATATATATATATATATATATATATATATATATATATATATTAAGACAGGGGGGAAGAAAAAATGGCTTCACTTGTGCTTTCAACAAATTTATTTTCTTCACAAAATCCAAAAAGAATTTTTCTTAAAAAAATTATTTTATAAATTAAGTTGTTGGTTGTTGGTTAGGTCTTAAGAGTTCTTGGTTAACGTAGGAGGTATTGTTTCGTTTTTAGAAAGACCTTTCACGCTGAGGTGCGCTTGTCAAACTGATGTGTAGGTGGTGTGTTGTTCTATATATAGGGATTTAACATGTCTGTGGTGTGGTGGGAGTTTCTTTTCTCCCCCTTTAATAAGTGCATGGGTGTAGGTGTGTTGAAAAAGTGTTCATAGCAGTAATATACCTAACTGTACCAAGGATTACACACATTTTCCAATATATATATATATATATATATATATATATATATATATATATATATATAAGTTTTTCCCGGGTTCAATCGGGGGTAATCACAGTAAGTAAGGTACTCAATACATAGCAGAGTATAAATATCTAATGTAGAAATGGCTTCTGCAGGACTAGAACTGTTTCATTCGGGAGAATCGGGACTTCCTGATGATTTCTCCCGAATGAAACAGTTCTAGTCCTGTAGAAGCCATTTCCATATTAATATATACATATATATATATTGAAATGTGGACAGACAGAGGAAACCATGGACAAATCGCTGTATCATTGTGCTGAGAGTAAAACAAAATAAGAGAGGGGTTTAGATCGTAAAAGGGTGAGAGAGGTAGGTAAAAGATAAAATGAAAGATATAGAAAGAATGGAGTTTAATTATAATTGTTTCTACTATTGGCACAAGGCCAGAAATTACCCAGTACATTACTGGTACTTTATTTTATCGACCCCGTAAGGATGAAAGGCAAAGTCAACCTCGGCGGGATTTGAACTCAGATCGTAAAGGGACGTAACTATGCTGGAAAGCATGGCGTCCGACCCTCTACCGATACTGCCAATCCACCGCCCTTAGTTTAATTATAATAGTGATGGTTCAGATGAGAAAGAAATAATGGTTGTTATGCTGGCAGAATTTTGAATGAGAAAAATCGGTAAAGGTTATGAAAGGATTCTCAGACAGAAGAATTTTAAGTGATTGTATGTAGCGCATGTGTCCGCCCCCCCCCCCCCCTCGCCCTCTCTGTCTCTGTCTCTCTCTCTCTGTGTCCCTCTCCCTCCCTCTCTCCCCCTCTCTCTCTCTTTATTAATCTATCTACCTTTGTGTGTCTCTGTGTGTCTGCGTGCGTCTGCGTGTGTGTCTGTGTATGTGCCTGTGTGTGTATGTGATTGTTAGCATACGTACTTAGTGGGTACCTATCTGTAGCCATACTTATGATGTAATTTATCTATATTTTTCTCTACTTACCTTCGCTTGTTTCTGTTTTTAAATATAATATTTATATATGTCTGTTTGCATGTGTGTTGTGTATATATGTGTAAATATATATCTGTGTAAGTATGTATGCCTGTATGCATCTATATACTATTTACTACCTTACCAACACCCCTTTCAAAACATATTCTTAGTTTCCATGTAATTTAAGTAATATACAGTACCTCTAAGTTTAAATATCAAGGGGTCATTCCTTTGTAATTACAATTCACACTCATATATGTGAAGGTGCATGGTTTGTGGTTAGAGTGTTGGGCTTACAATCGGGAAGTTGTGAGTTCGATTCTCAGACCAGGTAATGGCTTTTGTCCTTGAGCAAGACACTTTATTTCACGTTGCTCCAGTTTACTCAGCTGAAGAAGTTGTGACGTCACTGATACCAAGCTGTATTGGCCATTGCCTTTCCCTTCGACATCGGTGGTATGGAGAGAGGAGACTGGTATGCATAGGCGACTGCAAGGCAAGTCTTCCACAAACAACCTTGCCCAGACTTGTGCCACAGAGGGTAACTTTCTAGGTGCAAATCTCATGGTCATACGTGAGCGAAGGGGAGGGGGTCTTACTCTTCATATATATATATATATATATATATATAACGAAGGAAATGTGGTAAGGAACCAAGTGGACCATAACGCACCAAAGTACTCAATACTTAGCGTAGTAGAGTGGGTAATAGGAACGAGTAGGACCCCCACGGCTGAGCTCAAGCCGTTTCGACGGCTAATTCTGGACCAGAATTAGCCGTCGAAACGGCTTGAGCTCATCCGTCGGGGTCCTACTCGTTCTTATATATATATATATATATATATATATATATATATAATATATTTAGAAACACACAGATACATGCGGACACACACATATATACATGAATGCATCCGCGGATGCATTCATGTATATATGTGTGTGTCCGCATGTATCTGTGTGTTTCTAAATATATTGTTAATAACTCCCTCTGGTCGAGCAATCTTTGAAGTGTGGGGACAGCTGGAAAGCTTCCATTACTCATACTTCTCGCCTTCTTCACCACCTCTTCTACGGCCTCGATATAAATACCCCCTCCGCCTCCGTGGTATTTTCTTCGGGGTTATAAGAGGCTTAGCTCTGTTTCTCGACCGTTATATCGCGTGACTATCTCCCCCTCCGCCTTTTGGGATTCTTTCTCACGTCGTGTAGACGCGTTCTTGAGACTAGTAAAATGAGGTATCCTCTTGATAAGTCGGCAGACCTCGCAAGGACTCTATATCTTTATGATATATTGTTTTTGTTTATGCCACGAAACTACGTAGTCGAGGAATTTAGGAGCAGTTTAGGTATGATACATTTTATTACTAATTATATATAAATGTTTCTTCTCTCTTCATAATGTATATATATATATATATATATATATATATATATATATATATATATATATATACATATATATATATATATACACTACATACAGTTTCCGTCTACCAAATTCCATTCGCAAATTATCGGTCAACTCGAGCCAATATCATGATGCATGCCCTAAGTGTCTCCCAATGAAATTGAACATGGAACCCCGTGTTTGCCATGTATGTATGTACGTACGTACGTGTGTGTGTATGTGTGAGTATGTATGTATTACGTATACATGTATGTTTTTCTTTGAGATTCCTTTAAGTTCTTTACTGAATTCAAGCAGTCCGCTAAGAAAGTGACAGACTTTTTTTGTCTGGGT
>OZ024745.1:58887071-58899571 GCA_964016885.1 Eledone cirrhosa
CGGTAAAGTGATTAGCAACTGGGATCTGATACAATGCTGTCCCCCGACCGGCAACCGATTTATAAATTTACGTGATGGCAGGAGATTAGAAATCAAATAGTTCTGCTCCCGTCATAAGCTCTCAGCCAAGGTGTCTAAATCAATAGGTTAGTGAAAAATAGGTTATTAGAAAAAGCAGTCTCACATCGCTGTATAATAGAATGGTAGCATTCGGCTCTAGTCTCCAAGTCCCATGGCGAGAAAATCGCGATAGTGACAGTGGTAGTGCCTACAACCTTTCTGGACATTAAATGCCAACAGCTACTACACAGCGATTTAGAGTAGCGCACTGGTTAGCAACCAGCCACGTGCGTAAACCAGTCTATTTCACAATTTATACGATCTGCTAGTTGGAAGATAATAATAATAATAAGTTCTTATTATATATATATATATATATAGAGAGAGAGAGAGGGGGGGGAGATTGCAACGTCCAGCATGCTCTTAGGATGAAAAATTTAGAGCTGTACGGACGGGTGCCTCCCTAACGTCAGCTCGAAAGTGATATCAGAGGAGATTGGGGTTAGCTGGGCATGCTCACCGACATTCGTAGTTGACACTGCACTCAGTGGTCCTGTGAGAGCCCCTACAAGGGCACACTGGTAGAGGGAGGCCGGGGATGACGTATGTTGATGCCCTAAGGACAGACACTAGTCTCTGGAAGACGCGGGACATAGCGGCAATGCTGAAGAGCAGAGACCACTATAACAGATTCTCCGCCTCCAGCTTAGTCGCCTCGGTCACAACCCCGGTACGGCCCTTACAATACAAAAGATAGAAAGAGAAGCAAATACCGGAGCTTGTCCGGTCGCCTCCTCTTTGCACCGGTCGCCGTCGAGACCTCAGGTGTCCTCGGACGTCAGACAGCTGACCTCCTCCGTCAAATCTGATCGATAGCAGCCCGTCTGAGAAAGGAGCCTTGCGAGGTGGGATGGCAGTTGCAGGGTGTGTCGCTGGTCATTTTGACCGAGGGTCGCAGCAGAAACACTGCTCTGACCTAAGTGTAATGTCTGTCACCCTCTCCCCTTCGCCCTTTCTATCTTCATTTGTCTACTAACCCTTACTCTTCCCCTCCTTTCCCTCTCATTTATGACATTAATAGTCCTTTCCAATACTGCTCTTTCTCTCTCTCTCTCTCTCTCTCTCTCTCTCTCTCTCTCTCTCTCTCTCTCTCTCTCTCTCCCTCTCTCTCTCTCTCTCTCTCTCTCTCTGTATGTTTATGTGTAATGTTACTTATATAACTGTGAACTTAAAAGAATATAAAATATAAATTATTTGCATGTATTGAGAATCTTTTTATCTGTGGTTATCACTTCACTGGGGATATATATATATATATATATATATATATATATATATATATATATATATATATATGTGTGTGTGTGTGTGTAAATATGATAATAATGGAGCTGCGGCGTTGCAAATGGGTTACATATGAAAAAGTTTGTATTCATCAGTGGCCTTCCAACCGTCGTAGGCATTTCATCGCTTTAAAGGCCATATACCTCAGGTTGGTGCGAGCAACGGCTAAAAAAAGTCGTTGGGACACGTAAATAAAGGGGACGCTAGGGTAAACAAACAAAATGGTTTAAGCAACAGAAAGTGATGAAGAAAGAAACAAGTCCCAGATTTCTATGAATATAAATTCGGTGGAATCGTGAACGAGATATATATATATATATACAGGGTGTCCCCAACAATATATACATGTATATATGCTACACATTTCAACAGCATTCTAATAAATATTGCCTGTACAGGTAATCAAAGTGTGTATACATTTTCTTTTTTTATTGGGGGGGGGGGGTACGCTGTATATATATATATAGAGAGAGAGAGAGAGGGAGAGAGAGAGAGAGAGAGAGAGAGAGAGAGAGAGATTTAAAACAACATTTTTAAATCGCCAGAGTAATAGAGATATGGTAAAAGAGAGGTAAGGTATTCCTTGAAACTACAATGATAGCCTCACCTCATAGCTGATGTCCGGTTAGTATCGCTTGTTTTCATTCGTAGTTAGCGATTTCATATCGATCAAGCTATATACAATGAGGTGCCTTTTATCTTATACTTAATCATCGCTACTTTTCGTGTCTCTTTCTAATTGAGCAGAAAGATAGGGTAAAATATATTATACTTCAGAGGAAGTCAGCTAGCCGGATGTTAGGATGGGAGAAAGAAATTGGTTTAGTCTGCTAACCGATAATTACTAATCAGACGCTATGGTCGGATCACCTCCCACACGCTAACACACCCACTTATAGAGCTGTATAAGTATGTGTTCATAACCTTAGCTATGATAGCTAAAACAAACTAAAACTCTAACAGGCTCTCACACATACACACACACGTGTGTGTATGTGAGTTTCAAAAGTATATATGTTTATATATATATGTGTGTGTGTTATATATATATGTGTGTTATATATATATATATATATATATATATATATATATATATATATATATATGTGTGTGTGTGTGTGTGTGTGTGTGTGTCTGTGTCTATGTTTGTGTGCATGTGTGTGTAGGTCGAGGTGTGTGTGTGCGCGCACACTTACACACACACACAAATATAAGTAGATAGGTAGATAGATAGATAGATAGAAAAGGAGCGAAATCGTGGGAGCCACACAAAAAACTTTAAGACCCTTTTGAAGAGACACTCAGACAAACGGAGTGACTTAACATTAGAGTGATCCGAAAAGAGAGTAGCAATTTATTTACTTTAATGATGGGTCTAAAAAATGACGAATCAAATATTCTGCTGATTGAGAAGGGCATGAGGGCATAAGTATTACTAGGCAACCCTAGAACATAGATGGTTGATAAAGACAACGTTAAGGACCCACAAGCATGTGAGATCTTTCACCACTCAGCTAAGGCCTAAATTGCTCAGAGGTAATTTCGGAGTATGAAAGGTGATCAGCCCTGTGTTTTTTAATTATCGGTAGAGGGTCGGACGCCATGCTTTGACGCGTAGAGTTACGGCCCTTGCCATTCTGAGTTCAAATCCCGCCGAGGTTAACTTTGCCTTTCGTCCTTACGGGGTCGATAAAATAAAGTACCAGTAATGCACTGGCTAATTGCTGGCCTTGTGCCAAAAAGTAGAAACAATTATTTATACTTGTTTTGTGTAAAAATATGTTCAACCTATCTTAATAAATTGCATCACGCTCTTTTTGTACTCTCCCCGTTTATTATATAAATATTTATATACCCACACATTTTGTAATCTATTTTCTATAAGTTTGTGGCTTATACAGGAAATGATTTTGTTGTTGTTATTATTATAAATATCGTTATTATGTGTGGATTGGCAGTATTGGTAGGGAGTTGGACAAAATGGTTTACGCCATATAGTTATCGATTTTTATGTGCTGACTTCAAATCTCGCCGAGGTCAACTTTACCTTTCCTTCTTCTCGGGTCAATAAAATAAAGTACCAGTTGAGTACTGCGGTCAATTTTAATGGCTTTTCTCCTTCACTTCACTTCAAATGACTGGCCTTATGCCAAATGTTAAAACAATCATTATCATCCTTAATTAATTTACGGTGACGACGGTGAACTTTCAGGCTTTCTGCGTAATAATCGTCCTTGAAATAATTGTTTCTACTTTTGGCACCAGGCCAGCAATTATCCCAGTGCATTACTGGTACTTTATTTTATCGACCCCGTAAGGATGAAAGGCAAAGTTAACCTCGGCGGGATTTGAACTTAGATCATAAAGGCGCCCGACCCTCTACCGATACTCGTCCTTGAAATAATGATGTTGAAGTGGAAGAAAAAGGTTGAAATAGTTATTTTTAGCAACGGTGATTAAAATAACAACAACGTCTACCACATGGACAACAACAACATTATTGTAGGAGTGGAATTAAGAACTACAGTGAATTTCAACAGAGAAAGGATGGGTTTCTCAACAGCTGAAGATTGTATCACAATATGTTAGTGGATTAAATAATTATTATTTCATCAGTAAACTTGTGTGGTCAAAATCGTATCTACGTGGAGTAAACACACAAAAGGTCAAGTCCAACATTATAAGAGTATATGCATGCGTGTATATATATATCAGTGGTGTTTACTCACTCGATACTGAAAAAAGAACAAGCTATAATATACATTTATATTATGGATTATTAATGCCATGTCATGTCATGTATATATAAACTACCGCCATGTTTATTATCGCATTCTTTCGTAATAAGAAATCATACTCAACTTATATATATATAGTTTCTGAAGTAGACGGTGAGATGGATCTATAGTATTGAGAATAATAGTATGGAATTACATAGCTACTATCGATTAGTCACTATATCGATTTATCGTCATCAATCAACCTTCTGAAACGATCGAAATACTAAATGTTGCCCTTTGTTTCCATTGTTCAGCATACATATCTATTTATCTATAAATAAATAAATAAATAAATAAATTTAAAAAAATAAATAAATAAATAATCTAATAAACAATAATCAATAAATAAATAACACTGACCTAAGAGAAGTATAAATAAATAAATAAATAAATACACAAGCACAATAACAACAAACACATATAAACACACACTAGTAAACTAAGATAGAATACAATAACCAATACACAGTCACCCAAACACGAACACACATCAAACAAAACACTATACACACACGCAAACGCATGCGCAGAGAAGATAAAAAAATAAACAAATAAATAAATAAATAAACAGACTAAATAAAGATGGCGTAAGCATACAATACAACGGGAGGAAACATAATAGCACCACTGACGATGTTGCAGATGTGCAACGAAAGAACTTTGTTAGACTATATATATGTGTTTGTGTCTATATTGTATCTGTATTTTTGACCGTTGGTCAGTCAATGGTAACATTGAGGACCGAATAAATTAAATTAACCGATATAAAAGACACAGAAGCGAAAACCAACCAAACAGTGAGGGTGTTCTGTTATTAATTCTGGCAATATTATTACACAAATATGGCCCTCCCCAAGTATAACAGTATTTGTTTCGACACACGATTTCATATCAGAAACCTCGCAAAACTAATAAATAAATAAATAATCAAATAAAGAAAGATATCTATCTATATATATGTATATAGTTTGACCTTTTATTTCTATTACCAAGCGGTTTCGTGACCGCAAATTCGATTAGCTCTTTCAGTTGCGATCAAAAAATGAATTAAATTTGAAAAGGAAAAGCTGGTGAACTGACGTTTGAAAAACATGTGATGTTATATCTACTATTGTAACACGAGATGACAACAGGCCGGCTGATTGCACCGTATCGTCAGCTCCAATAGAGTTGATTTTTTATTTAATTCTCTGTAATCAATATTATGTGGTTGCTACTTGGTCAATATGTATATATCATTCTGATATCCCCACTGCTGGTGATGGGCTGGTTGAAGGTTAAGCAGAAGTGATCATTCGTTGTATTGAGGGTCTTGATGTAGTAGTTATTTTGGTATGCTTCTTCATTTGAAATTGCTCTATTTTTTTTAACGCTTCTGAAAGAGCTAGTCAAAACAGTTTGGTAATGCAAAAATAATTAAAACTTCTTCTTCGCCCACTTATTCCTGAGAGGGTCGTGGAGGCAGAGTCCTCAAACATTCCTTTCAAGGGGGTCATTTCAGACTGATCCGGCTTGATCCTCAAGCGTGATCAGCCAAGCCCATGGATGTTGTCCAACCATCTTGCTCGGTGTCTACCCCTAGGTCTCTTGCCTTTTGCCCGTAAAATCTGTCCAACGACTTTTTCCTGAGTCATTCAAACTTGATATAAATATTCTCAAATTTCTCATTATGTGTTGGTTGCTCTTTTCTTTCGTTTGTACCCAAACTTGTACACACTTGTATGTGTATTGCATGTATATACAGAAAGGGGTGTTGGGTTGAGAGAATTGTGTTGAACATGTATTCAAATGCATACGGTGACATATAGATACAAATGTACAGACATCCATATATATTAATACATATATACATGATACTATCTTTTAGGAATGCCATGTGAGAACAGGTTTTCTAACCACAAAATGCATGTTCATTATATGCAAGTAAACACGCACAAACAGTTATATATTTATATACTATGTATACTCAAACATAAATAATTACACATTCATATACAAATATACATGCCTACGTAAACACATACATCCTAAATATACATGTCTACGTAAACACATACATGACTAAATATACATATGTCAAATCTAATCGATTTTACTCTACGTTTATCTTAATGCCAACAGGTTTCCAAGAGCACCATACCCTAAACGTACACACAAACAACAACAACAACAACATCAACCATCCCGTCAGCCAGGCTTAAATGTTAGTTGGTTATCTATGATCATCGTACTCTAGTTGTCGCTTATTGTATTGGTCAATATCCCGGTGACGTTTAATACTTTCAACTCTGTCGGTGGAGTCGACTATAAGCAAAATGAATGTAAATTTAAAGGCTTGGTCAACTTCGTTGTTCTTATGTAAATGGAATGATTGGTTTGTAATGCTTTCCCGGATAATTATTCCTGCCATATGCTATAATTGTTCTGTAGATGCTATGGGCAATCATATTTACTTGTTACTATATTATGTATGTTAGTTTATATATATATATATATATATATATATTTTTTTTTTTTTTTTTAAATAGAGGTGCGACAAACAAGTTGTGATATATTAGTAAAAAGGAAAAGAAAATGGTGACAAATTTTTCCCATTGAAAAATAGTTTAATGAGGAATAAGTATAAATTAGTAATAAGTATTTGTTAGTATTCAGTTTTAGTTTTAAGTTCCCTACTGACCATGATCACAACAATGAACCTCTTTACTACACCTGTGAAGTAAAGAACCTCTTTACTACACCTGTGTAGTAAAGAGGTTCATTGTTGTGATCATGGTCAGTAGGGAACTTAAAACTAAAACTGAATACTAACAAATACTTATTACTAATTTATACTTATTCCTCATTAAACCATTTTTCAATGGGAAAAATTTGTCACCATTTTCTTTTCCTTTTTACTAATATATATATATATATATATATATATATATATATATATATATATATATATATATATATATATATATATATATATACAGGGTGTCCTCCCAAAATGTATACACACTTTGATTAGAGTGCTGGTGAAGTGTGTATACATTGTTTGGGACACCGTATATATATATATATATATATATTTATATATATGTGTGTGTGTGTGTGTGTGTGTGTGTGTGTGTGTGTATGTATGCACGTATGTATAGTTTTACGAGATATGGGTTTCGGTTTCTCTAGTTCAGAGTTAGATTAGCTTATAACGAGGACTGTTTCAGCATACAGTGGTTGTTGACTCAACAAGAGGAGATCGAGTCGATCGTAGGGTTATCTTTAGAGAGTTCCTTAATCAGTAATGCTTGGAGTAGTTACAAATAGTTAAAAAGAGATTAACACAGATAAGCGATACAGTAGGATTTATGTCTACCATTTACATATGTTTCATTGCCTTCTGCGTGTTTTTTTCTTGCCTTGAAATCACTATTCTCAATTATCAATCATGAAAAACACGCAGAAGGCAATGAAACATATGTAAATGCTAGAAATAAATCCTACTGTATCGCTTATCTGTGTTAATCTCTTTTTATCTATCTATCTATCAATATATGTATATTTCCAGCATAGTTACGTCCCTTTACGATCTGAGTTCAAATCCCTCCGAGGTTGACTTTGCCTTTCATCCTTACGGGGTCGATAAAATAAAGTACCAGTAATGCACTGGGTAATTGCTGGCCTTGTGCCTAAAGTAGAAACAATATATGTATATATATATATATATATATATATATATATATATATATATATATATATATATATAGATATATATATATAAATACAATATCGGAGAAAGCTTTTTAGCGATACTCCGGCCAAATTCCAACTCACTCAACAAACATTAGGAAATAAGTGATTATATTCCCAATTATGTGTTCGGGGTGCTAACTAAAAGTATTGCGTGGAAAATTGGCTGTATTATTTCAAATGAGACATATCTAATATATCTCTTCTCGTTTCATTATAGGATTCCTACAATTTGGGTGAAATTATCCCAATTTATGTAGGAGCTTGTGTATCATCAATAGATATATATTCAAGTGGGCTCCTATAATTCATCAGTGGGTGCCCCAATAATACTAATATTGATAATCTAACCAACATCAGCATTTAGCGATAATCACTTTCTGTGCCTGAGGTATCTGTCAGGTTGCCAGTCCAGCAGTTCTAAAGGAGTGCTCGAACTGATTCAAAAAATGAGGAAGTGAATTACCGCCAAAAAAAACAATACATGCGCGTGACAATGAACTCTGAAAGGAATTCAGGCCACGTGCTAAGAACTCAATTGGAAATTGAAAAAATATTTATGTGTGTACAACATTTGATGACACACACAGATATTTTCTCGGGCAAAATAACAGAATGAGATACAAGGAACAATCAATATTCATATATAAAAAATAAACAAAGAAATGCTAACCTTATACCGGGAAGTTTTTTCAAATCTGCTGCGCCAAGAGTAAATAAATAAATACAATATCGGAGAAAGCTTTTTAGCGATACTCCGGCCATATATATATATATATATTCGTGAGTTTTTATATCGAATACTAATAATATTCGTTTGCAAGCAAATGGCCCCATTATGCTATGTTTTTTAGGTGGCCATTGTCATTCTTTTGTTCTATCGGTGGCACAGAGAAACAATCGACAACGTTGTTTCTGGGTTATTGCCCATTATCAAGATTGTGTATCTCTTCCTTCACTCACTAGAAAACTTCAATAGTTTTATGCGACACGGAAATTAGAATTAGAAATAGCAGCCAAAATATTTGTAAATTACACAATATATATATTGAAAGAGAAAAACATTAAAGAAAGAGAAACGTTTTTCTCCGTCCTTAAACACCAGAGCCTGGAAATATGTCAACTTTAGCTCGGTCGTTAATAGCTGTAGATTACAGTGTGCTGCAATTATAACATCCTTGTCAACTGCTGTTCCATATCTCATTTAGATTTTCTTGTGAACCCTGGGTTTTGAACTCTTAGTTACATGCGTCTTCACAGATAGAATGTATAATACATCGTCTTCTTTGGCTTGGAAGCGACAACAATAACAAAGTAATCTTCTGTTACTAATGATACCCCTATTTAGTGACAAGATTTACGAGAAGCACAACTGAATCAACTAATCCTTTTCTTCAATCCCTGCCTGGCCATTTCAATATATTTTGATCATCATATTGATATGGATTAAATATAATCTCGATTACTCGTCTATAAATCTATCAATAATCAATATTTAGTGGTAATATATTTGATTAAAATATGGAATAGATTGAATCGTAAATGAAGAAAATACGGTTTTCTGACTGAGAATCAATATTAATTGATACAATAAATGTCAGTACGGACAAGTAGATATAATATAGGTTTCTGAACTGGACTCTGAAAATCTCAAGCTTTTCAGTTACACACTTATACGCAATATAACATGTTCTTTGGCGAGATATCTAAGTCTTCTTACCTCAATTCGGAGGAATGATCGATGTCACTTTATTGTATTAAACTTTTGTTTTAAGTTGATTAGAGGTATGCACAAATATCTTATAAGTTATTAATTTATTTATTTGTAGCTATAAACCTTACAGAAAATTAATTGAAATGATCCAATTATCCAATGAGATATTTTAAAGATTACAGTAAGAAACCATGTCGAATGAACCGAATTTTAAGTTATAATACAGAATAAACTGGTCCAGAAAATATATATAAAGGCTTTTAATTTAGGCACAAATCGAGCAGTTTGAGTGGGGTTCGATTAAATTGATCCCAGTACTTTACTGGAACTTGATTTTATCGATTATGGAAGGTTGAAAGGTAAAGTTGAACCTAGCGCGATTTGAACTCAGAGCGTAGAAAGTTGTAACTAAATAGTACAAAGCATTTTGTCTGATGCTCTACCGATACTGCCAAACCACCGCCATACTGAAAGAAAATAATTGCTTTTGATTAAGGCAGAACGCCAACAATTTTTGGGGGGGAGTTGGGCATTAAATCGACACCAGTGTGTTACTGGTACTTTATTTTATTGTTCCCGTAAGGATGAAAGGTAAAGCGAACCTCAGCGAGATTTGAACTCAGAACGTAAAGGGCCGTAACTCTATGCTGCAAAGCATGATGTCCGACACTCTACCGATACTGCCAATCCACCACCCTACTAAAATCAAATAATTGTTTCTACTGTTGGCACAAGGCCAGCAATTACCCAGTACATTACTGGTACTTTATTTTATCGACCCCGTAAGGATGAAAGGTAAAGTTAACCTCGGCGGGATTTGAACTCAGATCGTAAAGGGACGTAACTACGCTGGAAAGCATGTCTGACCCTTCAAATAATGATTTCTACTATAGGGACAAGGCCAGCAATTTGGGGAGAAGGGAAAGTCGATTAAATCGACCCTGCAAGGATGAAAGGCAAAGCTAACCTCGGCGGGATTTGAACTCAGAACGTAAAGGGCCATAACTCTATGTTTCAAAGCCACCGCCCTCACTAAAAACAAATAATTGTTTCTACTTTTGGCACAAGGCCAGCAATTACTCAGTGCATTACTCGTACTTTATTTTATCGACCCCGTAAGGATGAAAGGCAAAGTTCACCTCGACGGGATTTGAACTCAGACCGTAAAGGGACGTAAATATGCTGGAAAGCATGGCATTCGACCCTCTACCGATACTGCCAATTCACCAATGAAAGCAAGAAACAAACAATCAATGTAATCTTCAAGGGAGGTAATCGTCAAGAATCCTAGTGTGTTATGAGTAGTGTAGTTGCTTATGCTGTACAGGTTGTGTGCCGATAATTTTGGATTTATCAAGATTATTTTACAATTGTGTACAAAACTGGTAAGAAGCCTCCACTTACTAATGTAGTGTTTGGGAGAAAATTATTCATCAATATATCTAATCAACATATTTATTTTGAATCAGAGGCTACACTGCTTCCTACAGTAAGAAGCTACAATAAACTAATGAAGTTGGTTGTTTTCCGGAAAGAATAAATGGTTAATTACCAATTTTTTTTCATCCTACCTTAAATTCTTTTTTATCAATCATCTTGTTTTTTCCATGGAATGCAATGATGATGATATCATCAGTGTAAATAAAAACAACCGCCATGTACTTATTACTATCACCATCTCATTTCTAGCATTATATATATATATTATAATAATAATAAAATTAACGAAGATCGCTGGTATTAATTCAACGGTCTCCGGCCAGCATCTGGCTCACTCAATGAATCAGCCGAATTGCAGTAATGCAGTTGTAATCAGCCGTTCAGAGTGCACACCTTAGTTATTAGCAGATACGGAGGTGGTGTTTAGGTTGAGAGAAAGGTAAAATTCTCATCCCCCGGACGAAATAAATCGTTTCTGTGCAACATATCTTCCCAAATGTAGATATAGATCCTCAATGTTCAGAAATTCACGTAATATGTGCAGATATTTACGTAACCGGGCTGTTCCACTCATCAGTAGGGATTCCTAAGTCATAAGATAGTTCCATACAGTGTGCGTTATATATATATATATATGTGTGTGTGTGTGTGTGTGTGTGTACAAGTGGTGAATTGGTAGAATCGATAGAAAATAATCTGGTTGTATTTGTTCCGATTCTCTACGTTCAAATCCTACTGAGACTAATTTTACCTTTTATCTTTTGAGGGTCGATAAAGTATCAGTTTAGGGTGGTGAATTGTCAGGGTGTCGAACGAAATGCCTCGTGGTATTTATTTTGGCTCTTTGGTTTCTGAGTTTTTAGATTGTAAACTTAATGTTTCCCAGTTTAACACTACCAGCTTGGACTTGAGTTATTTTAGTAGAGTTCACTGTGCTACAATCATTCGGGCCAGATCTCCGGTTTAAGAATAAATGCCATTCTTTCTCCCATCAGTCAAGGAGAGGCTCTTTAAAAAACGTCGAAATATAATTAGAAATATCTTGAGGTTTTCGCTGTAGTTTTAGCATCCTGCACCCTGATTGAAGAGAAGAATGATCAAAGGCATTCCAGCCGTGAACATCTCGTCGTTTTTAGGTAAGTTGGTGTATATTATCTAATGTGTCCTTATCCTGTTTAAGTTAGAACATTATTTGACGCGAGGACTATGTGTTATGGTATTCGGCTCACGATCATAAATTGGTAGGTTCAATCAAATGAAAGAGTACACATTGAATAAGTACACTCAGATGCAAAAGTAAATACAAACAGCAGCTGGGTGTAATCTTGTAATGCCTCTTGTGAATCCAAGATACGCGCCGACCTGCTGAGCTTCTAAGCATGAAAAAGTATTTAACTTTTAATGAGTTAACGGTTATTTCAACTAAGTCA
>OZ024745.1:58902071-58949571 GCA_964016885.1 Eledone cirrhosa
TATATATATATATATATATATATATATATATATATATAGTTATGTAATAAACAACATAATGCAATTATTCCATTTACCAGTGGTTTCTTAAAAGCAAAAAATGTTGCTTTCAATCCTCAGAATGAAAAAAATCCAGGATTTTTTCATTCTGAGGATTGAAAGCAAAATTTTTTGCATTTAAGAAACCACTGGTAAATGGAATAATTGCATTATGTTGTTTATTACATAACTATTAAGCTCTGTTACCTACATAGAGCACTCTTTTTTCCTGGACTTTTCCGACGGAATTACTTCATTTACACACACACACACATATATATATATATATATATATATATATATATATATATATATATATATATAAAAGGAATTCCAACTTTGTCTGATTTACTCGTTTTATTTACAATCCTTTAACATTTATAATGGTATTAGAATGAAATAGTATGGTAGAATATTAAATGTTAAGTGTTAATTGAACAAGTACTTTCATGCTTTCGCAATCTTCAGGTTCATAATGTGTGGTGACAGTCAAGTTTGCAATTTTCAACTGTAATGAGATGGGTAAATTTTGTGTCTTATATACAGTGAAAAGTGGCTCCCGAATGCTAAATCGTGCAAACTGTATTTCGACCAATCGGTATGTAGTTTCACTAGATTACTAAAGCTGATTGGTTTAGGCGTCACGGTTGGTTGAGCATGTCTAACGACTACTAATTGACCCTATCCAAAGCATCAATTGTTTTGCTATTTTTAGAAATGATGAAAATAGCCTTTTCTAGTAATCATCACCATTAACATCACTTTTATTATTATTATTATTATTGTTGTTGTTGTTGTTAGTGGTCGTAGTCATAGTCATAGTAGGAGACCCCATTATTATTGTTCATTTAGCTTGGGTTTGAATTTATCAATAAAATTCTTTTCTTTGATTTTTCTCTTGATTTCAATTTGTAGAATGGGAATATTATAAATATTCCCTGACCACATGTTGCTAGATGGTTACTTAGGGGTATCTGACGGACATTTGGGTCTCTGAGTATTTAACCGCTTTTATTCCTAAATCATGTGTAATGTTGGTGTAAAGGCTTACCACATCAAAACTAAGTAGAAGTGAATTCGTTTCCATGGTTTTGGGAAGATGGGACAGGAAGTCGATATCATCCTGGATGAAACTGGGTATGTGAATACATAGTGGTTTCAAAATAATGTCAACAAAATTGCTTAGACGGTGGGTGGGGCATGTTGGACCAGCTATAATAGGTCTAAGTTTTAAGCCTTTTGGGTGTAGTACTTTAATGTACTCACTGTTTTGTTCTCTTACTGCCAGTTGGATTTCTTTTGACTTATGAACTTTCGGTAGGTCATACAGGTTGCTGGGTTTCGGCTCAAAATTGGTGATGTAGTCTCTTTCCTTATCAGTAAGTGAGTTGTGGTATTTTGAAGCCAGGTTGTTGATCTTCTTCATGATGTTGTGGTCTATATTTGACGGTATTTCATGATAGAATGTTGTGTCTTTCAGTTGTTCCTCAACCAAATCCTTGTAGTATTCAGCATCCATTATAACAACTGCACCTCCTTTATCTGCTTGTTTAATTATTATTTTTTTTATCATTTTGTATACGTTTAAGTGCAGACATTTCTGATTTGTTAATGTTTGGCCTAACATTAGTAATATGTCTAAGAGGAAATTTAGACAGGATTTCAATGTATTGGTCGAGATAGATATTTCTTCCTTTGGCGGAGTGAAATTTGATTTATTCTTTACTAGTGATTCATCACTCTCATTACTTTTATCAGCGAAGAATTCTACAAGACATAATTTTTGACAGAATTCTTGGGTATCCTCCTTCAGTTCTTGGTGGTTGACTGTTGAAGTCGGTGTGAATTTCAGTCCTTTTGACAGAATTTGCATTTCATCATTGTCAACATCTCTTTTGGATAAATTAATTATTTTAGGATCTACGTGTACAGTTGTTTTGGGTATGTTTCCTCCTGGAGTTTTTCTTTTTTCGGTTTTTGTTGTCCTGACGTTAAAAAAGGGATTTTTCTCTGTTCAGGATTTATATTCCTGTTGGTGTTTGCTTGATGAACTTTTGGTCGTGATATTATATTTGGTTTCGTTATGTATTTTGTCCTATTTTTGGTATTATGTATATTATTTTTCCATTTCTTGTTAGCATTATTTTTAACAATCTGGGGAAATGACCTAGGTTTGCTTTCAGGTTTAGATCGTTTTTTCGCCCAAAGTACTTGTTCAATTAACACTTAACATTTAATATTCTACCATACTATTTCATTATAATACCATTATAAATTATAAAGGATTGTAAATAAAACGAGTAAATCAGACAAAGTTGGAATTCCTTTTATTTATATAATCTTCTATACACAATCATACACACACGTGTATATTTATATATATATATATATATATATATATATATATATATATATATATATATATATATATATATATATATATATATATATATGTATATATATATATATATATATATATACAGTGGGGGCGGGGGCACCTACATGTAGAATGCTATCATTTAATTTTTGTAATGAATAAATAATTTTTTTTTAAAATACATAAGTGGAAACAAAACAGTGCAATCAAATTTTTGCAGGAAAATATCTTACCTTCTCCAATAAAAAATATGTATTTTGCGAAATCCAGAGACTTTCAATAATGACCTTTGGTCTTTTACTCTCATGGGAGTGCGTGTATATGTGTGGATGTACATGTGTATATATAGATTTATATATATATAAACATATGTTTTCAACTTGTACAAAAATCCCTAAGGATCTAATTGACATTGTATATATATATATGTGTGTGTGTGTACGCGTGTGTGTGAGTATGTGTGTATACATATATGTATGAATATGTATGTTTGTATATATATATATATATATATATATATATATATATATATATATATATATTTTGTTAACATAATTAAATTCAATTAATTCAACAGTTAAACACACATAGGAATACTAAGGTTTTTACCAAAGAGCCAGACGATAGACAAGTCGACCCTAAATATGACTACTAGCTCTAGGAAAGCCATGAACGACACCATCTCTTTATAACTTTGATTTTGAAAGTGGGATTATAATTATTAATTTTCATTATACTTTTGTGGCTGTCTCAGCGGCCTAGTTGGAGGATTCATAGACGGTGGTGATCCTGGTCCGAAGTTCGATCCTGGTCGGGAGTAGGTTTCCAGGTAAGCCTTTTATTTTTTTTTCTATAGGATGTAAAATAAAAACTGAAAAAGATTACATGCACCTCTCGACCAGGATCTTCACCGTTTCTAGTACCTACTGCTAGTCCACTGAGACAGCTACGAAAATCTACTGAAAATTCATACTTATAAACCTACTTTCAAAATTTTCAAAACAAAATGATGTGATGTCGTTCATGTCTTTCTTAATGTTATTGCTCCTACTTAAGGTCGACTTCTAAATCATTTGGGTGTTCCATAAACTACATCCTTGTTTTGTTTCTCATCTATCTAGACTACATTTTAACCTGTAATATATGTTTCATTTCCGTTGCAACTCATTTCTCCCTCCCCTCCCTCTCTCCCTCTATCTATCTCTCTGTGATATTTGAATCTACTATGATTCAGATATATATATATATATATATATATATATATATATATATATATATATATATATATATATATATATATATATATATATATATATATATATATATATATGTTTTTGCATGTCAGATTCAAACTTATAATGATTGGCATTGTATATATATATATACAATACATACATTTATATATATATATATATATATATATATATATATATATATATATATAAATGTATGTTTATTGATATTTTTTATCTGTTTGTCCCGAATCTTCCTTTATCGATTTTATATCGTATGGTTGATTGTAGACTTGTTCTATATGTGACGGTATTTTAACGATAGTTATAGCTCTGATTCATCTGAATTATTGAGCCCTCTGCCGCTCATGTCGAATCTCGTTTATCGTGAACTCGTGCGCCGATTTTTCGATACTCGATCTTTCTAATATATTTAGCTCTGGACATAGCTATCCACCAGTTAATTTTATTGCTCATTTTTTGTCGATTCTATTGAGTGATGAATAGCTTTTGTTTTATTTTAACATGTCTATTGAGCACTCTAATTCGATATGTGTATTTCCACATTCACTCGAATTGTTTTCGCGGATATAGGGGTTATCTCCCTTGTCTAATGCCATGTGCGTTTTTCACTGGTAGTTGGCTCCTCTACCGCCAGGAAAAAAGCTCGTTGAGAAAGTAAAACTCCGTTCCGCTTGCTCTAGTAGGCTTTTATATTTATATGTGAGCTGATAGAGTACAGTCTAAGGATTTACAGAAACCCATGAAGCTAGATTTAACACCTGTCTAGTGGGTCCGGGTATGATTTTACATTCATTTAAATTATTGACGTATTGTTTTATTGATATTTTTTATCTGTTTGTCCCGAATCTTCCTTTATCGATTTTATATCGTATGGTTGATTGTAGAATTGTTCTATATGTGACGGTATTTTAACGATAGTTATAGCTCTGATTCATCTGAATTATTGAGCCCTCTGCCGCTCATGTCGAATCTCGTTTATCGTGAACTCGTGCGCCGATTTTTCGATACTCGATCTTTCTAATATATTTAGCTCTGGACATAGCTATCCACCAGTTAATTTTATTGCTCATTTTTTGTCGATTCTATTGAGTGATGAATAGCTTTTGTTTTATTTTAACATGTCTATTGAGCACTCTAATTCGATATGTGTATTTCCACATTCACTCGAATTGTTTTCGCGGATATAGGGGTTATCTCCCTTGTCTAATGCCATGTGCGTTTTTCACTGGTAGTTGGCTCCTCTACCGCCAGAAAAAAGCTCGTTGAGAAAGTAAAACTCCGTTCCGCTTACTCTAGTAGGCTTTTATATTTATATGTGAGCTGATAGAGTACAGTCTAAGGATTTACAGAAACCCATGAAGCTAGATTTAACACCTGTCTAGTGGGTCCGGGTATGATTTTACATTCATTTAAATTATTGACGTATTGTTTTATTGATATTTTTTATCTGTTTGTCCCGAATCTTCCTTTATCGATTTTATATCGTATGGTTGATTGTAGACTTGTTCTATATGTGACGGTATTTTAACGATAGTTATAGCTCTGATTCATCTGAATTATTGAGCCCTCTGCCGCTCATGTCGAATCTCGTTTATCGTGAACTCGTGCGCCGATTTTTCGATACTCGATCTTTCTAATATATTTAGCTCTGGACATAGCTATCCACCAGTTAATTTTATTGCTCATTTTTTGTCGATTCTATTGAGTGATGAATAGCTTTTGTTTTATTTTAACATGTCTATTGAGCACTCTAATTCGATATGTGTATTTCCACATTCACTCGAATTGTTTTCGCGGATATAGGGGTTATCTCCCTTGTCTAATGCCATGTGCGTTTTTCACTGGTAGTTGGCTCCTCTACCGCCAGGAAAAAAGCTCGTTGAGAAAGTAAAACTCCGTTCCGCTTGCTCTAGTAGGCTTTTATATTTATATGTGAGCTGATAGAGTACAGTCTAAGGATTTACAGAAACCCATGAAGCTAGATTTAACACCTGTCTAGTGGGTCCGGGTATGATTTTACATTCATTTAAATTATTGACGTATTGTTTTATTGATATTTTTTATCTGTTTGTCCCGAATCTTCCTTTATCGATTTTATATCGTATGGTTGATTGTAGACTTGTTCTATATGTGACGGTATTTTAACGATAGTTATAGCTCTGATTCATCTGAATTATTGAGCCCTCTGCCGCTCATGTCGAATCTCGTTTATCGTGAACTCGTGCGCCGATTTTTCGATACTCGATCTTTCTAATATATATATATATATATAAATGTATGTATTGTATATATATATATATGGGTTGAGGAAGGCCAAGCTGTGTGCTTACTGTTAGAAGGTAAGGCGACACAAACAAGAGATGGAAAGGTTCCCTTCGTCAGCTGTTTACTACGGATCATGGATGTTTCGGCGCATTATAAACATAACATCAATCCATAGCGCGCCCATAGCCTTTTATCTATCAAAAAGCCATGAGGAAAAGAAGTGATAGCGAAGAGAGAGAAAGAAAGAAAAAAAGGGAAGAATAAAAAAAAAAGGAAAAAACGAAGTAAACATACCGATAGAAGGGGGAACACAGGATAATGGCACATGTAAGCGAGTAACCGGTCTATATTTCTTTATGCTCTCGGATTAAGGTGCCTGTAACGTACAAAGCCGGGCAGATTTATATGCCAATAACTTTTTTATATGGTGCACCCTTGACTTTGTTCCTGTTTACTATATATATATATATATATATATATATATATATATATATATGTGTGTGTGTGTGTGTGTGTGTGTGTGTGTGTGGCTAGTTGAGAGATAGAGTCCTATCGGTTGCCAGTTAATCGCTTTATCGTGTTGGTTGTCACAAACAGTCATGACCGGCACGGGCCGGTGTTTGGATTATGTCGATCGATTGGTTATTGATTGGACGATACCCGCTGATGAAGCCGCATAAGTCGATTGTGCATTGTTGCATAATATATGCAGACAGATGGTGCAGTACACCTTACTGCTGCATTAGTGCGGCAGAAACTCGAGTCCGGGAACCTTATAGGCACCCGTTTTACGTGTGTTGCGTTGAGGCAAATAACTATGTGTATACCCTGGTAATGTATCTTACATTGCCCATTGAGTGCGCTGATATACAACCGGTACTAGCATTGATAAATATGGTGGGTCCGTCAACCCTTATTATATATATATATATATATATATATATATATATATATATATATATATATATATATATATATATATATAAGTGGTTACACAACAGTTAGTTCACCATACCGAGACAAATTGTTTCACCTTACCGGATCCTCAGCTCGTAATGGACATGGTTATACGGAACAGCCTAACTCGTCCCATGCATGGACTGAGTGCTCTACCACTACAGATATTACCTTTCGGTGTTCTACCACTATATATATATATATATATATATATATATATATATATGTATGTATATATAGGAAAAGGTTCAGGACTCCGATGACAGAACTCAAATGCATTTCTCGATAACGAGAACATTAATCGTATAGGGAAAGCCATGAGTGTATTTGGCAATCTCTGTCTTCGCCTTTGGAGGGGGGGGGGTGCATAAACCTGGACACTAAGATACAGGTTTATAAAGTTGTACTGACCACGCTCTTATATGGATCAGAATCTTGGACTCCATTTAGGTCACACATCAACCAACTGACGTCTTTCATAAAGGTTGTCTTCGCTCAATCTGTGGGTTCACACTCGAAGACAAAATATCTAACGCTGACCTCTGCACTGAAACCTTTATTATGAAATCACAACTACGCTGGGCCGGTCATGTCATCAGAATAATTGATAAAGAATATCCCAAGTTCTCATATACCGCCAGCTTCATGCTCTTTTTTTTTTCTGTCAGTCTGTTTAATATTCTCCACTACAGGTTTCTGATAGAACAAATATAATACCGAATTCAATATACCATTTTTTTTTTAAAATTCAATGTATTTACTTCATATTTTAAAACTTCTCTATTTCTGTTCTTGATTTATTCATATTTAATATACGTATCACATTAATATCTTCCTATCTAATGGACATTATATAAACATTCACATCGTGTTTGGTTATTTCTTCTGATCAATAATCACTGAGTAGTGTTAATGAATAATATGGAGATTCCAGGAATACATACATGTATGCATACATACACACACACACACACATACATATATACATACATATATACATACATACATGATGGCTGCCCCGTCGTTATCGAGTATGGCCATTGCATGATATACCATTATTAATAATTATTAATTAATTCTATCGTGCAATGCCTGTGCGTGAAGATATTTTTTAAAGTGAGGAAAGACTGTGCACTGAGCCAATCCCACTCTCTGAGCGACAGTAGCTATAACCCGAAAAGAAGAAAAGATCAACATCATCGGTAACTACAGAGCCGCAGGTTTTATATCGGAGTTATCCCAGTTTCCTGAGTTGCCTTCTCCTAGAAGCATGCCCTGGCAAAGGTTAGGAGTCCTTCACTCCCAGTGGTTTAACCGCGCGGTACATGTCTATATACATATTCACACACTTTTGGATGGCCGTTGACTCTTATGAGGTCTTCCGCCCTTTGTCAGGTTTTGTTTTTTGTCCTCCAGGGTGTCCAAAATCACCCTCCTCACCAAGTAAACTTGGTGGGGTTTCAGGATTAGTCGCCCACGACCCAACCATGCGACAGGTTGTACTGGGTTACATGTTACCAGTAGCACTCAAGAGTGACCCGACATACATACATACATACATACATACATACATACATACATACATACATACATACATACATACATACATACATACATACATACATACATACATACATACATACATGGCGGCTGCCAACTCGTTTTCGAGTACGGCCACTACTTTATATCCATGTAGGAGAACCCCTACCGATGTGCTGAACAAGTGTGACTTTTTAGTCCAGCCAGCGACTTGAAAACTCTGGTACAAACACTACACTTGTGACAATTATTGGCACATAGTGCTGGGCCCATGGTACCATGTGACGACAAGTGCAGAGAGATCTCCAGATATAAAGCAATGCCTGTGCCGTGAAGCTTTTATAGTGAGCAAAGGCACTGCACAAAGCCAGTCCCACTCTCTTAACCAAGATGATATTTACCAAAAAGAAGAACAAGTCAACATCATTGGATACCATCAGGGTTGCAGGTGTTATATCAGAGTTTTCCTTCTCCTAGAATTCTGCCTTGACAAAGGCTAAGGGGTCATCTCTCCCGGTGATTTTGGATGGCCATTGACTCTTAAGAGCTCCTTTGCCCTTTGACAGGTTTTGTTTTTAGTCCTGCAGGATGTCCAAAGTCACCCTCCTCACCAAGAAACCTTGGTGGGGTTGCCAGTTTAGTCGCCAACGACCCGACCATGGGACAAGTTGTACTGGGATACATGTTACCAGTAGCACCAACTGGTGACCTGACATACATACATACAAACATACATACATACATACATACATACATACATACATACATACATACATACATACATACATACATACATACATACATACATACATATACTGTTTTCACGCTAAGTAAGGCAGCGAATTGTCAGAGTCATTAGAACCTCTGATAGAATCCTTAGTGTTAGGTATTCATTAAGGGTCTCAGTGATCTGAGTTCAAATCCCAGCGAGCTCAATGATGCTTTTAATCATTTCGATGGCGATAAATAAAGTACCAGCCCAGCATTGGAGTTGATTCATCCGCTGTCTCTCTCTCTCTCTCTCTCTCTCTCTCTCTCTCTCTCTCTCTCTCTCAAAATAATTGACTGGTGAGGGATGGGCTATGCCAGGTTTAAATACTCAAGCAATCAGGAGTTAAAGAACCATTCCATGGACCACACTAATTCTATCTAAAGCAATCATCAGCAACCAGCCCTCAACACAATCAAATTCTTCAACGGTAATCCTTGCTATGATTTAAAGTTCAGTTCTTCTGCTGTTGTTGTGGTGGTTGTAGTGGTGGTGGTCGTGGTGATGGTGGTGGTGGTCGTGGTGGTGGCAGTCGTCGTCGTAGTGTGTGTGTGGGGGGGGGACGTCATGGTGGTAACTTGGGAAATCCACGTATTTTCTCGTCATCCCATTAAAACGTAATTGTGTTGATATTTAACAGATTTTGAAGAAAAATATGTATTAAAGGGCATTGTATTTTAAAATAAGAGCTCAAGAGGCTGTCAACAATGCAGTGGTGATTAATTGTAATCGGTTGATAGTACGTGCCAACGACGCCCAGATGTGACAAACTGGAACTAACTCTTCCGTGACGATATTTCTAATAAAACATTATTTCAATCAATGTTGAAAATAATTAGGAATTTAGAAGGATTTAGCAAAATAACTTTTTCATTAAGTTGGTATTTAGAACATGATTTAAAAAAAGTATTTTTATAAAATCATAATACACCAAAATAGATAGTATCTTTCGAAACACTCTGTATAAAGACAAGCATATATGTAGATGGCCTAACTCACCGATTTAGTTCACTTCGCACCCCAGACTTCTAGCCCTCAGCTCATTTCTTATCACTTTCAGATAATACATCCTTCCTTCATAACTAGTCACTTTCATTTATTTTTTTTCCTTTGCTTTACTTTACTCTGTAACGAGGGACAAAACTTGAAACGTTAGATTATACCATTTTTACGATGATTGAACTGATACATGTATAATAAGGACGAATTATTAAAAACGTAAACTATCATCAGTTGGTTAAGATACCGAATTGTACTCTACATTAATTATTTCACTTACACAGTTCATTTTCACTGTAGAAACTACGTTCTGGCCAACTGACTGACAAAGATTCACTAACAAATACCAACCTCTAACAAACAGGTATACTTATTCTACCTATGGAACCACTATTTCAACGGCCTCACATTCTCTCAACTAGATGCAACTACTATTGAGTATTAGATCTATTATCTTAACCCTTCAGCATTTAAACCGGCCCCGTATCCGACTAGAATTCTCTCACCTCTTTCTGTTCAAATCAGCTGTAACTGGCTGCTCATACTGATGTTAATGTGTTGTTCTCAAAATAAATAATATCAAAATCTCATAGATTTGATATTATGTGATATAAAGCCTTTACTTGAAAAATATTATGTGATATAAAGCCTTTACTTGAAAAATATTATGTGATATAAAGCCTTTACTGTGAAAATACAATAGTAAATATAGAGTAAGGTAAATGCTAAAGGGTTAACACAGAACAGAGCACAGCAATCATGAATGGAATAAAGGAACCCAACACCTCAGTTAGTTACCCAACACTACTGATTCGGTTAGTTAGAATTTTCAATCTAACCAATATTTATAGATTACAATTTTACAGAGGAATTTTCAACTAAAGCAACTAGCTGATTTATCATGTGAGCATAATTATATTCACTAAACTTTGCTAAAGTTTGGCATTCAGCCAGAATATGGTGATATGTTTATTTCTGTCTGCCCCATGTGTGATAATATGGATCTATATTCTATTTACATGCGCTTCTATTTTGCATAAATGTACACACACACACACACACATATATATATATATATATACACATACACATATACATACATGTATGTATATATATATATATATATATATATATATATATATATATATATATATATATATATATATATATATATATATATATATAAGATCAAATCAATATCACTGATTCAGTCATTACATTCTTTCATTAGAATAAATTTATTGTTATTGATACTATATATGATTTCTTTATAATAAACAATAGATATAGTTTCTCTTATTGGCTACTAAGACCACCCAAGACGTATGGAACAGTGCAAGATCGAAATAAAAGATACAGTTCAGGCTTACCTCAAGTAAAAAGGAGAGGAAATCAACTAAAACTATATACAAAATATCCTTAACGGGAAACAATACAACTCTTGTAATCGGGGCGAAATTTGACTAAAGTGGCGTATCAAAAGCAAAAATTGTATTCTCCCTGTGTCTTTCAGCCTGTTAACAATCGCCTAATCAGGTTAAACCTATTTACTTTTGCCAATTTCGCTGCTCAGACGTTCCTTTCCTTTCGCAAATCATACTGGAAGATGAAGTTTCCTCCCACAATTTCCGCATTATTTTCTAGTGGTGGTTGAAGAAATCGATAAGAGCTTGGTCAGAGAGGAAAAAGCCTCTTCTAAAACTTTTAACCACGTCCACCGTCGAACCTCCTTTGACATGACCACCAGACAGAGATAAAACTAGCCGCACTTAAACTTGTCTGGTAGCTAATTCCGTTCTTCACGAGAGATCAGCTGCTCAACACAGTGCACAAATTGGCAATGCACGAACATTGAACAAGTGCATACAGGACAGTTTCATGTCTCTGCATGCATATCAGAATGGCTCCATTGTTGGCACCTTCAAGCCTGAAAAAGATGTCTGGAAGAGACAATATATCTATGTCTTCCTGTAACACTGCCAGGACAAAGACAATGTTGCTTATAAATTTGTCTTGAACGGTTCTGCCGTCGTTGAACCCCAGAATCGTTCACAGTTCGTCATTGATACCATTTACTAAACATCGAGAGAATTCAAAAGTTGATTTTCTTCTTATCACATTTTTCAGCAGTAAACGTCTAGTTATATTCCAAATACCAAGTGCCTAACCATTGTCTGCATTTGACCCCCGACAAAATACAAGCGAAATGAAAGATGATATCCTTGATAATTCGAGTGCGTTTATACGAACGGGTTCCGAGAGGTAGCGATTAATTTCACAATCAAACAATGCCGCTGCACATTATATCAATCTAGCCTCTAATGGCCATAACAGAAACAAGCTGTTCTTAGAACAGCCGCCAGGTAGCGATGGTTGACTTTGTTAAAATCTTTCGACAAATTTATGTTGATCAGTGCCCCACTGAAACCATATCTATTCTTGGTTCGATCTACAACATATCACATGAGGTGGGGATATTCGTGTGCAGCTCTGCTGTGAATCACACAAGTGTGCATGCCTCCAACTACAATACCTCTAGGTAAGCAACTCAACCAAAATCTTCAACAATGGGCTGTTCTCGGAGTATGTTGCGACTCTGCCTATGTAACCTGCCATTTATTCCTAGTCTTGTTTTTGGTAGGTTCACATATTCATGAGAAACCTTTTCGATCGTTCAATATGTTGTTGTTGGTGTTTTGTCGCTGTAGTTATATTAATTGTTTCTACTTTAGGCACAAGGCCAGCAATTTGAAGAGGAAAGGAAAGTCGATTAAGTCGATTAAATCATTACTGGTGCTTTATTTTATCGACTAACCTCGGCGAGATTTGAACTCAGAACGTAAAGGGCTGTAACTATATGCGGCAAAGCAGGATGTCCGATACTGCCAATCCACTGCCCTTGCTGTAGCTATAATAATAGCAATGATAATATTGATTCATCATGATCTTTATCATCTTTATCCATATTAATGCAATTGTCAGCATTGTCGCTATTATAAACAAATATTTTTCCTACTAATTTATGTATTTCCATTTATAACTACACACACACATATATATATATATATATGAGTAGGATGAGACAGATTTACAGATTGCTGGGGAAAGAAATGAAGATTGAAAGAATGGAAAAGAAGATGTAGCGGAAAGAATCTCTATTGATAGATTAGTTCATTTGACAGCTGAAGAGCTAAAAAGTCTAGAGTAAAGCAGTTTTATAACTGAACAAGAAATAATGAACGTTTACATGCTGCAGGATAAACTAATCAAATATATGAAATATATGAAACAGCTTCGCTTGAAAGAAATGCTTTAAAAATATCTACAAGTCGTGTAACAGAGGAGTCAACGTTTGTAAACACACTGCCATTAACATCTGCTCACTTAGATGTGCTCCCACTGTCGTCACTCTTTCCTGGGAAATATATTGTACCAGTTTCAATATTAAATCACCAGGGCAGTGGATTATCACTATTAGTAGAGTGTCGGACACCATACTTAGCGGTATAGGGTTACGGCCCTTTACGTTCTGAGTTTAAATCCCGCCAAGGTTAGCGTTGCCTTTCATCCGTACGGGATAGATAAAATAAAGCACCAGTCATGGATTGAGGTCGATTTAATCGACTTTCCCCCCTCCTCCCTTTCAAATTGCTGGCCTTGTGCCTAAAGTACAAACAATTATTAAATCACCAGATGGTGTCCACTTTCTCATATTTAACTCTGGTTTGTTTTAAATTCCATCTCGCTTTCATGAAATTTCTTATTTAAGTCAACAGAATTACTGTACCTCTACTCTTTATTCATACATGTTTATCATTTATGAAGGTGAACTGAATGGTTCATAGGCTGACTATCGTAAAATTATAAGAATTACTTTTCTAAAGGTTGTTATCTCTTAATGATCAAATGTTTTATAAAGTGTAGTAACTCTTTAGTGATCAAGCGTATAGTTTCTTGTTTCAGAACATTTATCAAACAGGTCATTCTCTTATAATAGTTACGGTACATATTAAAGGGTGGTGCGCGATCGAGAGGAGAATGTATATGTACAAAAAGCATGCTAATCAAATAAAATCAATTGATGACAAGAAATAAGCATCTCTATATCATTTATTATTGGTTTAAAAAAGGGGGTGAGGTGAGGATATGGGGTGAGGTGATCATATCAAACCAATTGAAGATAATAATTGTTTCTGCTATAGACACAAGGCCAGCAATTTTGGAGGAGAAAGTCAATTAAATCTACCCCAGTGCATTACTGGTATTTTATTTTTATCGACCTCATAAGGATTAAAGGCAAAGTTAACCTCGGCGGGATTTGAACTCAAAACGTAAAAGGCCGTAACTCTATGCCGCAAAGCATGTTGTCCAACGCTCTACCGATACTGCCAATCACCCGCCCAAGTGGTATATAAGTCAGATGTTAAAAAGGAGGGGTCAGAAAAGCAAAAACAAACAGGTGTTTGTATGGGGTGTATATGTATATGTTTGTGTGTGTATGTTCTTCTGAACGTGTGTGTATGTACGTCTGCATGTCTGTGTGTGTGTGTGTGTGTACCCATGTCTATGCGTATGTGGATGTACGTGAATGTATGTGGATGTACGCGTCACATACTTTTATAACAAAAACAAATCCACATAACACTCCGTGTATCAGTACTCCGTCCCTACAACTCAGTTAGGAGTTAAAGGATCATTACACGATTCCTTGGGTATATTGTACGTATCACATAAACAATCTTTCGAGAAGTCATACTACGTTTGTTTTGTAGAGCTTTCCTCAAATTGGAGAGCTGCCTCTGTTTGCTTGCAACAGAGTGGTGAGAGCTAAAAGCAACCAAGTTGCACTTAATCTAACACTCGTGTAAGCCATGATAGATCTTCAATTCAGAATGCAAAGAACCGGAACAACTAGCGCAATATATTTTCATTCCGATGCTCTTACGAGCCTATCAGTCCAATTCCCTAGACTAGCCCTTTATTTATCAACCCGGGATTGTTGAAAGGCCAAAATGACTTCAGAACGATTTGAATACTGAACAGGAGCCATAATAAAGACCGCAAGACATTTTGTCTGTTGCTATAGCAATTCTGCAAGTTTGTTGTTGTTTAGCCTCGGAACAGCCCAAATGGCATTTCAGCTACGATCATCGCGTATTTTTGTATATAAATTCTATGTATTGTTTTGTTTCTTTTCTAAGATTATAGGTTAGGATTTGAGAGAGTTTTTACTACAATTTCTAGCAAGTCGAAGGACTGCGTTTAGGCTTTGTCGTTAGCTACATTCTGTGAAACAACCAGATGTTTGCCATAAATATTCCAGGTGTGCCGTGACAAAATGGTATAATTTCATGAGTTTAATTATTTTATACGTTTGCAAAACTTGTGATTGTTTAGCTTGGAAATTAACTTCATGTTTTAATTAAACATTCTCTCCAGTTGACTTGGAACTGAACTGTATTTTCATAATATACGATTATATAGATAGACAATTAAGTGGTATGTCATTCTAAAAATATATACACAGTATTTAGTTTCGTTGTCTGGTCTAAGTTCAAAACTCACTGTTGACTTTAGAAATAAGTACTAGAAATACATTACACAGTAACTTTAGAAAAATTGACTGTCTGCCAAGTTAAAGGAAATTCTAACTTTCCCTTCAGCTTTGTAATATAATAATGTTTTCAGATCCACAAACATAATAATATTGATATGTGAGTTAGATTTGTGCTGGTATCTAAAATATATGTTATGATGCATAGGCATCTAATAACATATACTATGCATGGCATATAATCTATACTTAGTATATATTATATGATATCTAGGTTAGATCGTTAAGTACCCAGGAGAGAATAGTTGGTGTGTCTGATAACTAGACGGAAATAAATGTTAAATTGAATGAAAATAGCAGAAACCGGCCGCAATATAAGATAGAGATGATAGTAACAGAAAAATATATTTCTGTTACTCTATGGAATGCTGGGAAATAGTAGTATTCACATGTATGTGTATCTATATATATCGTTGCATATTGACATTTTATATGGTTTTGTGTGAGTCGGTCTATGGCTATATATGATTGTGTGTGTTTTTCTTCGATGAAGAGAGTACTTTTCAATGTTACATCTTTCTATTGATAGCTCACGAACTAGTAGCCCCCACCCCACCCAGAAATATATATTTGACTGAAATGCATCCTGTAACTGAGGAAGCTGCTTATTATGATCATGGATAATGTTATTAACTGATAATTCTTATTAAAAAAACGTCATCGTCACAAAGGGATCTCCCTAAATGGTTTCTACTATATATATATTTTGCACAAGCGAATACTGAGAAAGTTCCAGAGCATCTCCTGGAAAGCACACGTAACAAATAATTCGCTCGACGGCTCACATCCTCGCCTTTCAGACACAATGAATCTACTAACAGAGTTCTTCTCTGGAAACCAGATATATGCAGACGAGTTGGGAGACCAAACATCACACTGGAGGATGTCCTTGAAGATGACACTGTGTTGGAAGCAAGATAACTTCACATGGTTATTCTTGACAGGGTAAACTGGAGGAGGAACTTCGTCACAAATGCGTAGAATATATATATATATATATATATATATATATATATATATATATATATATATATATATATATATATATATATATATATATGCCCTCTCAGTTCAATTCAGTTAATATGGCCGAACTGATGAACTGAGAGGGTCTTAGATCCTCATATATATATATATATATATATATATATATATATATATATATATATATGTGTGTGTGTGTGTGTGTGTGTAAATATGATAATAATGGAGCTGCGGCGTTGCAAATGGGTTACATATGAAAAAGTAGGTCCTTCATCAGTGGCCTTCCAACCGTCCTAGGCATTTCATCACTTTAAAGGCCATATACCTCAGGTTGGTGCGAACAACGGCTAAAAAAAGTCGTTGGGACACGTAAATAAAGGGGACGCTGGGATGAACAAACAAAATGGTTTAAGCAACAGAAAGTGAGAAGAAAGAGACAAGTCCCAGATTTCTATGAATATAAACTCGGTGAAATCGTGAACGAGAGACTAAAGACCATCAAACCTGGTTGAAATGTGAGCAAGGAAGGAATTTCGCACAGGTCTAACCTGAGATATATGGCCTTTAAAGTGATGAAATGCCTAGGACGGTTGGAAGGCCACTGATGAAGGACTTACTTTTTCATATATATATATATATATATATATATATATATATATATATATATATGATCAAATTTACTGCAAAACTGCATAATCATAATAAAATGGACATAGCAACAAATAGAGAAAATGTGAAAGAATAGTACAGAAACTAAGACGGAGACCTACAGAGACGATATATACGAACAGAACTGACGGAAAGACGAAGCAAAGCATTAGAGGAACTTACCCAACCATCAGATAACTTTTGTGAACATTTTCACAGTTTCAATGCCTAAGACACAGCACCGCTAAAAGGTCTCGCAGTGTACAAAGAAACTAGTCTTAGCACAGTCTGGAAAAATAGAAAAGACATAAAAACGAGGAGAAAGTAAGATATATGCTACAGAGGTGTCAAGGACGAAGCGTTGTGAAAACTTTCATGGAATTGACAAAATAAATAGCTATATAATTGTTTCTTCTTTTGTCACAAGGCCAGCAATTATCCAGTGCATTACTGGTACCTTATTTTATCAACGCCGAAAGGCAAAGTTAACCTCGGCGGGATTTGAACTCAGAATGGCAAGGACCGTAACTCTATGCGTCAAAGCATGGCGTCCGACCCTCTACCGATACTGCCATAGTAATCATACATTCATATCAAGTCTTTTGACTGAATGAAATAGCGCAAGCTGAAGAAAATACGAGTCTTAGAGCAAGAGAGACGGAGAGGGTAAAAAGGTGTATACGGTTATTACGATCATCACTACAACAAAGGAAGATATTATTAGCAACTGAAGTGGCAAAACAGGATGAGAATACATGTATACACACACAAACACATTATGCGTAACCTACAATACACACACACACACACACACACACACACATACGCACATATATATAAAGAAAAGAAATTGAAAATGCAACTGGAGTTTTTAAGAGTATTTATTTATATATATATATATAACGCGCAACCTACAATAAATATATATACATATGTCGGGGTGTAAGCTTATGTTGGAACGTTGTAACAAATGTCGCTGCTGTTCATCAGTTGAGATATAAAACAAAAATAAATATCGTTATGTAGATAGAAAGCCATTGCTTAGTTTGAAGAGTATATGATACCAGAATACAAATTTTGTTCATATCAAATAGCTAAATATATTCTGTGCAAACATTTAATTCATATATATGAGTTCTAAACTTATTCCTCAGGCATTACCTCAGCGAGATTTTTAGAATCTATTTGCCATAACCTGGAGACAGAAAGTTTCCTTTAAAACTAAATGTTTTTAGCAGTTCAACTTACACATTTGTTTTGGATATACGTAAAAATACCATATGTACATGTACACAGTACCAAGAAAATATTCTTATATTTAGCCACCTGCCTTCAATTGGTTCTTAATATTTT
Source organism: Eledone cirrhosa (assembly GCA_964016885.1). Classification (NCBI taxonomy): domain Eukaryota; kingdom Metazoa; phylum Mollusca; class Cephalopoda; order Octopoda; family Eledonidae; genus Eledone; species Eledone cirrhosa. The sequence goes on from OZ024745.1 coordinate 58,920,872, forward strand.
CAGAGACATAAACGAAACCATACAATCAAGCAAACTACTTCATACTAATATATGCGCATACATACGTGTGTGTGTGTGTATGCGCATACATATATATGTGGGTGCCTTCGAGTGTGTGAAGGTATGTGTTCGAGTTGTCAGAATCTGGGTTCCCGGTCGTAATGTCATGGGTTCGATTCCTGGACTGAGTGGTGCATTTTATCTTTGATCAAGTCACTTCCTTTTACCTTACTTCAGTTCAGTTAGTTGAAAAATAAAATGAGTTCTAAAAACAGCTGGGGTAGGGTTAGCCTTGCGTCAAACTGAGATCCAATATAGGAAGGAATTCTCGAAAGAAACCAGGATAAGCTTCGGCTGGGGAAAGTCTTTAACATTTATATAAGGTAAATTTTGACTTTTCATCTTGCTGGAATCAATAAATAGCATACCACGCTTGGTGGACTGGTGGAGTATAAAATATCTTGACGAGATGTTATATAGTATCTGACCCGGCCGTGCGCGTTCTGAATGCAATTGCCGCCTCCTACCAGGAGTTGCGACCGGCAAGTGGTATGAGCAATAAAAATATCAATATGATAATAGCTTCCTTGGCCTAATCTAACGATTGATTCTTTATATATATACACACACATATATATATATATATATATATATATATTTACAATATTAAATAAATGGAAAACTATATTTATAAAACCATATTTATTTCATTATATATATTTCGGGGATATCATATTAACAATATGCTATGCCTTCATCAGACAAAATACAATATAAACAGTTTTATAGATAAATATATTCGACATACCGTAATAAACATCAACTTCATTTGAAGAGGTTCACTCTAGCAGTGAAAATACAGAGAGAAAGAAAGAGAGAGAGAAAAGAGGGAAATAAGAAAGAAAGAAAGACAAAACGAAGAAAAGGAAGAAAAAGAAGAAAAAAAAGAAGAAATGCATGGGACAAAATAGAGAGATGGAAAAATAGATAAAGCGAAGAGCTTCATGTAAAGAGACCGAAAGAGATATATATATATATATAGAGAGAGAGAGGAAATAGAGATAGATACATATATAAATATAGATATAGAAAAATTAGGTAGTGGGAGGTCATTTTGAGTAAGTGTATCAATGATGCATTTATTTATTTATTTATTTATTTAGCTCAAGTATTAATGTAAGGGAGATATATAGAGAGACATAGAGAGATATAGAGAGAGAAAAATTTAAAAATAGCCAGACATATTCGAGGCGTAGAAAACCCTATGTTTTAATGTATTAGTATTTATAAAACTTACACTATATTGTAAATATCAGTATTCCTGAATGAAACAAGTATTCACAATGCGTGAAAATTCATTATCTTATGTTTAGTTTTTTAAAAAAAATTCATATGTCTATGTGAATCCAACTGATTCACTCCGCAAATTCAAAGTTACCGGAAAACATTCTCAATGTGGTATAAAAATTTGAGCGTATTATTATTCTTGCGATTACTCTACAAGATTATCTATCAAGCAGAAATAGAGAGCAGATTTCAATATACTAATCGAAAATATATATCATATTATAAGCAGAGATAACAATAATAATGATAATAAGTAAAAATATATAAAAATATAAAAATATAGAATAGAAAACTAAAAAAAAAGAATATTACGAAAGAATATTACATAATAAAAATATTGCATATTAAAAATACTACGTATTAAAAATATTACGTATTAAAACTTTACATATAAAAATATTAAAAATAAAAATTTACATATAAAAATATTAAAAATAAAAAATAAAATAAAATAAAAAATAAAAATATAAAAATATTATAGAATACTACAATACTAAAAGAATAAAAATAAAAATAAAAATAAAAATAAAAATAAAAATAAAAATAAAAATAAAAATGAAAATAAAAATAAACCACAAAGAACAACCCTTCAAGGTTAATTGACAATATATTGCCAAGTTCACTATAAGACAAAGCCAAAAATTATCTATCAAATCACATCTAGCAAGGAATATCGCAAAAAAGATTATGATGTCCAATAATGTCTACATATGTTCCTATATTTAATATATAAGTTTATCAAGTGTAAGGTTAATTCAGAAAATTTGGAGCATCGGCTTTTAGGGTAGCTTAATTTTTCATGAGGAATGTTTAGATAAAAATAAAAATAAAAATAAAAATAAAAATAAAAATAAAAATAAATAAAATAAAATAAACAATAAAAAGAGTAAAAAGAGGGAATCAAAGATTTAGGAATCAAAAGATTTATCGGCTAGTTCTCATATAAATATAAATCAAACTAAATATACTATATTTTAAATTTAAATTTATATTTAAACGTTGAGTTTAATCTATGTTTGCAACAACTGAATAAATTTGTCCGTAGGTTAAGGGAATTTTTAGATTTTAGTATAAAGAATATCTCCTCTGCGCAGAGGTCACATGTCTCAGAGGATGAATTAAAAGGAATCCCTCTTGAGACTATATTCCAAGCCGTCGAATATCTAACGTTATCTAACTTAAGTTGCCAGAGTACACCTGATAGTGCCGTTGAAGATTTTTTATTTGGATCTGTGAAAGAATTCTTGTGGTTATTATAGCGAAGTTTAAATTCCGTCGATGTGGAACCGACGTAGTTAAAAGAATTAGAGTCAGTATTAACATTACAATTGTATACTATATTTTTAACTAAGCAGTTGTTATTTAACGGACATTTAGATCTATCTCTACAGTTACATTTGTTAACTTGTATATTATTTATGCTATTATCAGTAGGTTTTAAGTTCCTATTATTTATTCTATTAATATTTTGTGCTAAATTTTTGGTGGATGAGTAGGTTAATTTAATTGTATGCCTATTGAAGATTGAGTGGTACCTATGTGTTCCAGGGAAGCGATTATCAAGAGCTTTGAAAAATAATTTAGCGATGTGGGTTTTAATGTTTAGTGAGAAAGGGGGGGCAAACCAAATTATGTTCCTAGTTCTATTTCTTTTTTGTCCTTTGGAATTATTGTAATGCTTTCTATTATAGTTGTTAATGTTGTTGCCATAATTAAAAAAGTTGTTACTTTGTTTAGTTTGTTTATCATTATCTATGTACACAATCTTATCAGCATACCCTGCCCTAGCTAGTGCATCATTATAGTATTGGGCCTTTTCGTCAAAAATCTTTCTATTCGACGAGATCCTAGAGACACGTTTTTGGACTGAGTTTACTATAGTGTTTTTGACAGATCTGGGGTGGTTAGAGTTAAAGTTGACATAGTTTAAGTTTTCATTCAACTTGTGAAAAGGATAGTGGAGACATGTGTTGAGATTTAATGTTATATCTAGGAAATTGACTATTCTATGGTTGTTCTCAATTTCTATTTTAAGGTTAAAGTAATTAAAAAATTTTGTAATTTGTTTACATTTTCTATTTAGTTCAGGGTTATTATTATTAATAAGTAAAAGCATGTCATCCCTATATAAACCTCCGGTAGTACCAGGTATTTTCCTATGTAGCGAATTGATTAAAAATAAGCCCACAAGGTCAGTTACTTGAGCTGAGTCGGAAGATCCCATAGTTATGTCAAAATTGCTATCTCTATCTGCTCTGGTCCATAATTTGTCATCAAATTCTATCAAAGTTTTCCTAGCCGATAATATAATATGCATTTCTTTGCTAGTTAGGTCCGTATGTTTGAATGCGTAATTTAGTGCCTTATTTAGTAGACTAGGGGTAATAGAAGAATAATAGTTAGCTATATCAAGTTGAATAAACCTATTATTATTGTCATATTTAATTTGCCTAAACCACTCAACAACCTCTCCAGTTCCCTTCCACAAGCTCAGGTTAGATACATAATCCAAGTTCTTAATTTGCAGTATCACCCTGTCAAGAATGTTTTTGCTTAATTTGCCCAGGTCCGATTTTGAAGGTGCGATCAATCTAACTGGCAGGTCAATCTCAAAATTCCTCTTGTGGTCCTTCATATTGATCTTCGGTTTCCTGGGCACGAAAGGTTGTGTTCTGTTCTCAATTTCCAACTCATGCATTATACAAGATGCTTCAACATTCATTTTCACAAGTTCGGTCTTATCTGCTACCTTGTATTTTTTCCTCAGCTCTTTCAGTATGAGGCCATTATACATGTCTTTCTGCACTCCATAGAGGTTCTTGGTCTTGTCAGATTTCACCAAGATCTTCTCAGTTTTCTCTAAGCTCTCAATGTTATCCTTAATGCCTTTCAGATATTCCTGGCCTTTAAAGTTTCTCTTGAATTTGACCCCTTGTATGATAGAAATTATATCGTTTTCAAAGTCAGATAAAAGTTTGTTAGGGGGTGGATTTCTTTTAGATTTGAAAACTTTGTTTAAGTCCGAGATATTTTCGTCTGCATTAAATTTATCAAAGTGGAATGCACGCCACCTGATTCTCCTTATAAAAGAGTCAGATTTATCTATTAGTTGTTTTACAAAGTCTTTGTTTCTAGGTAGAGGTATGTCTTTTAGAGAGGAAGTAATCTTAAAGAATTCCATTTTTCAGTTATAATATAAAGCGCTCAACAGTATTGGAGCAAGATACATGTAAAGTTATATTTAAAATTGTTGGGTTACAACTAGTAAATATTTATAACTGATATAAAAGCACTCGACAAATACTTGGAGTATATTTACAATATTAAATAAATGGAAAACTATATTTATAAAACCATATTTATTTCATTATATATATTTCGGGGATATCATATTAACAATATGCTATGCCTTCATCAGACAAAATACAATATAAACAGTTTTATAGATAAATATATTCGACATACCGTAATAAACATCAACTTCATTTGAAGAGGTTCACTCTAGCAGTGAAAATACAGAGAGAAAGAAAGAGAGAGAGAAAAGAGGGAAATAAGAAAGAAAGAAAGACAAAACGAAGAAAAGGAAGAAAAAGAAGAAAAAAAAGAAGAAATGCATGGGACAAAATAGAGAGATGGAAAAATAGATAAAGCGAAGAGCTTCATGTAAAGAGACCGAAAGAGATATATATATATATAGAGAGAGAGAGGAAATAGAGATAGATACATATATAAATATAGATATAGAAAAATTAGGTAGTGGGAGGTCATTTTGAGTAAGTGTATCAATGATGCATTTATTTATTTATTTATTTATTTAGCTCAAGTATTAATGTAAGGGAGATATATAGAGAGACATAGAGAGATATAGAGAGAGAAAAATTTAAAAATAGCCAGACATATTCGAGGCGTAGAAAACCCTATGTTTTAATGTATTAGTATTTATAAAACTTACACTATATTGTAAATATCAGTATTCCTGAATGAAACAAGTATTCACAATGCGTGAAAATTCATTATCTTATGTTTAGTTTTTTAAAAAAAATTCATATGTCTATGTGAATCCAACTGATATATATATTTATATATATATGTGTGTGTGTGTGTGTCTGAATTGGTGCTCTGAAATAGCGATGTATACATGAATGTATGTATAGTATATTTGGCAATATACCGTATATTTAATTTAAAACATTTAGAAGAGCATACGCTATCAGTTTTAAAGTAGTAACTATGCCACTTACTTCTTTTCGGCGAAAGAAGGGAGAGAAGCTGACAGTCTGTTTCACGCTGTTTGGCGTTCATCAGCGCCACGTGCTCCTCTTCATTCGCCGAAAATTATAGAAGCTGGATTCTTATAGAATTCCAGTAATAATCAGGAGCTGATTATACAGAGCGATTGCCGGTCCAGCAAAAATTAGGTATTAGGATTGGTTCTCTGAAATAGCGATGTATACATGAATGTATGTATAGTATATTTGGCAATATACCGTATGTTTAATTAAAAACATTTAGAAGACCATACGCTATCAGTTTTAAAGTAGTGACTATGTCACTTACCTCTTTTCGGCGAATTAGATATATAATTAGATAAAGATTTACACAGATTCACAGTTCACTGTACAAGAGGATTTATTTCAAACATTTACTATTTTGATTAACAGAAAACAATTACTAGTATATACATATATATATATGAAATGTATGCGTCTCAATGTAGAGGTGCTTCTGTCCTCTTTTTGCCGTAGCCAGGAGTACCTTACCAAATTTTCTTAACTGTTATCTATAGTGTTCGAAAATTAAGATAGCCATTTGGGATGCGGCGCATACATTTTTTTTTTTCAAATATTTTCCAATGCCTCATCAGTCATCGGCTTTGTTTATAGACACACACACACACACACACACACACACACACACACACACACACACACACACACACACACACACACACACACACTCACAGATATATATTTGCAACCCTTCATTTTTTTTATACGTTTTCTAACACGTTTTATATTGTATGTACTGGCCCTTGTGAGCAATAAAGAAAACATTATTATTATTAGGGTTGGACGCCATGCTTTGCAGCAAAGGGTTACAGCCCTTTATGGTCTGAGTTTATATCCCGCCGAGGTTAACTTTGCCTTTCATCCTTACGGGGTTGATAAAATAAAGTACCAGTAATACACTGGGCTAATTGCTGGCCTTGTGCCAAAAGTAGAAACAATTATTATTATTGGCAGTATCGGTAGATCGGTAAAGCGCCAGACGCCATGCTTCACGGCATAGAGTTATGGCCCTTTCTGAGTTCCAATCCCGCCGAAGTTAACCTTGCCTTTCATCCTTACGGAGTCGATAAAATAAAGTACCAGTAACGTACTTGCGTCGATTTAATCGACTTTCCCCTCCCCACAAATTACTGGCCTTGTGGCTATATTAGAAATCATTCGGGGTCGATAAAATAAAGTACCAGTAATGCACTGGGTAATTTGCTGGCCTTGTGCCTAAAGTAGAAACAATTATTATTTTTATTATTAGGTTGAGAAGGAAGGGGGTGGGAGCGGGATGGTAGTAGTGGTGTTGGATATCAAATTATAGTTGCTTCAGTGGAATCCAGTTTCATGTGTTCAGCTCTTCTCTCTAAATGAGAGAGAGAGAGAGAATTAGAGGAAATGAAAGAGAGAGAGATTGTGAAAAGAGGACAAAAAATATTGAGAGTGTTAATATAAGTTTAATTGTAATCTCAAAACTTACAAGTTAATCCAACAACCAAGAATATGTGGGTGTATATAAATATTGACAAGATAATCCTCTTCAAATTCTGACAACTGCCCTAAGTGGGTAATGCTACTATGGTAGTTTCAAAGCTGCTCAAACACACTCATACACATACACACACACACACACATACATGTATACACGCACACACACACACACACACACACACACACACACACAGTCACAAACACTCACATACACTATCACGTCACAAACACACAAACAGTTTTTCACACACCCGCGCGCACATATACACGCTAGCACACACGGACACACACGAACACACACACATACACACACACATACACAATCTCAAAAATTACCATTCTTGTCTTTAAAGAAAACAAAAAAAAAATTCTTTTTGTATATACTACTAAGTCTTACTCGATTGCGATTAACGGCTCTATTTCTTTTAGTAGTCCCAGTTAATGTTGGAGCAGTAGGGGAACCGCCATAACATACAGTGTCTCTCAGTAATTTTAAATCAGGCTAAACCTAGCCCAGGTCTCACTACAGATTATTTCTTCCAGAGTGAGAAAGACAGAAAGAAAGAGAGAATACCAATTTATCCCAATACTACACAGCTACTTAATTTATTGACTTGATGGAAGAGAAAAGCTGATCTCGGTAGGATTTGAACTCAAAACACAGAGAACCAGAGAGAACACTGTGTGGCATTCTATCCGACGCTCTGGTGGTTCTGCCATATATATATGTAATTATACTGGTGTTAGACGTTGGGGTCGATCAAATAAAGTACCAGTAAAACACTGGGTTATTGTTGGCCTTGTGCCAAGAGTAGAAACAATTTTATATATATATATATATATATATATATATATATATATATATATATATATATATATATATATATATATATATCACATAAGAAACGGAGAATCAGTGGTACGACGAATAAAATTTATTAGACATATCAATCGTTTCTCTGGCGACCAGCTCGAGGCACGATCGATGTAATGATCGAACCTGACTCTGAAATCGCAAGATCCTCAGATACTGGACATTTTGAAACTCTGCATCGTAGAATCGAGACGTATCTGAGGATCTTGCGATTTCAGAGTCAGGTTCGATCATTGCATCGATCGTGCCTCGAGCTGGTCGCCAGAGAAACGATTGTAATATGTCTAATAAATTTTATTCGTCGCACCACTGATTCTCCGTTTCTTATGTGATATTATACTCTGCTCTGTAAGAGCATCGAGTGCTCAAACGGCCTACCGCTTACGGACGCTTTAAGCTTCCCACGACAATTATATATATATTTATATATATATTTATATATATATATATGAATATATATATGTACACATACATATATATATATATATATATATATATATATATATATATATAAAATATTAAACAAATAATGAACAAACAATTCCTTATATTAAACAAAAAAAGTTCACTATTTAACGATCGTTTCTAGGGCATATATGTGCTATAATTGGTATGCATATTTAACAGATCTATGTACAAAATTATACAAAATTATACAAATTATCAAGATTAAATATACATACCTAACTCATATATACGCCGTCTTCAGAAATAATGAAGTATATTTATTGATAATAACAACAATTCAAAATATCAGTTCAAAATTGACCAATGAAAACACAAAGGGTTAAAAAGCAGTTTGGTGTGTGTATATACATGTAAAACCCTACACACATTTTACAATAATGTGTGTATAATATGTATGTGCATACTAAAAAGATGGATGCAAATAAAAAATTTCAAGGTTAATATCTCTGTAAGCTTAATGCGCTGATAAGATACGCAATGATACTTATGTAGTCAAGCATATAAATATATTTTTTTCATACTCACACATATCAGTATAATCACAAATCAGATATTGGAATAATTAGCAAAAAAATTTTAGATAGAGTCATCCCACAAATAAGAAAATACGTTATTTTACCACTCTGGGAAAACACCTCCCAGGTAATTAATTGGTTTAAAAATATTAGGTGTAAATCTTCTGCTTCTTTCCTACAGTTTGATATAGATAACTATTATTCTTCTATATCACCCATACTCCTGAACAAAGCATTAATATTTGCTAAAAATAGATCTATTTTAACTTCGGATGACATTAACATTATTACACATGCTAGACAAACACTTATTGAATTTCAGAATGAATACTGGACCAGAAACACTTATAGTAATCTTTTTGATATTACTATGGGTTCAAGCGATTCTGCCCAAATTACTGATCTTGTGGGCCTCTTTCTCCTTTTCAACATAAATGCCTCTTTTCCCCACCTCAAAGGTGGTTTATATCGTGATGACTGTCTTCTTCTTTCTAACAACCTTAGCCTTTCAGAAATCGAAAAAAACAAAAAGCATATTAGAACTTTCCTTAAGGACTATTATAATCTTAATATTACTTTTGAAAAAACAAGTAAAGTAGTAAATTTCCTAGATATAACTTTAGATTTAGCTACGGGTATATACCAACCTTACCATAAACCTAACCAAAACTTACATTACATACACTCACAATCTAATCACCCTAAATCTATCCTTAAAAACCTTGCATATAATATATCACTTAGAATTTCTAACCTTTCTTCTAACCAAGATGTATTTGATAAAAATGCGACCTTTTATAATGAAGCTCTAGATAGAAGTGGCCACAAAAATAGATTAGAGTATATAACTTCTACTAAAAATACTGAAAACATACAGCATAATATTACCAACAAACACCAAATGAAAGGTACACACCTAAATGCCACCCACAGTATACCCCAAAATACTAAATCTTCTAATATAAAGTATAGTAACCCTCAAAAAACTACTCATCATAAGACTATAATAAATATTAATAATAAAACTCCTAATAAAAAAGATAAAACACCTAAATCTACAAATATAACTAAAAATAGTTGTGGTGAGATCATTAACATTATTCCTCCTAGTAAAAATCATGATACAACATATAAAAATAATAAAAATAATAAACAACATAGAAACCGTAATAGACGAGTTACTTGGTATAATGCTCCTTTTAATTTACAAGTTAAGGATAATATTGCTAAAAAATTTTTTTATATCCTTGAGAAAAACTTCCCGCCAAACCACAAATACCATCAAATCTTAAATAGGTCTACAGTTAAATTCTCATATTCTACAACAAATAACATAAAACAAAATATAAGTGCATATAATGCATATAAATGTAAGAAAACTATAAGTATACCACCAGTACATCAAATTAACAATAATATCTCCTCAAATACAGAATTAACGAAAGGATGTAACTGTAGAAACAAAACAAACTGCCCATTAAAAGGGAATTGTCTTGTTAACAACATAGTCTATAAATGTAATGTTAAAACTAAAGATTCTATTTGCTCATATATAGGAGCTACCTCTAACAATTTTAAGACAAGGTATAATACCCACAAACATAGCTTTAAAAATGCCGCACTGGCTAATACAACATCTCTAGCAGAAAAAATCAATAGTTATAAAAATAAAAATATAAAATATGATTTGACCTGGAGTGTGCTCAAAAGAGCCACCCCTTATCAAAATAATAGAAAGGAATGTAGATTATGTTCCCAAGAACTATTTGAAATAATGAAGTCTAGGGATATCTTATTAAATAAAAGACAGGAATTAATTATATCGTGTAATCATAAACTAAAAAAAACATTTAAATATTATAAACCTAATTAATAACATTATTCTAGAATTTAATTTAATTTAAATGTTAGTTAACCTATAAATTTAATTTAATTAATATTTTATTACAGATGAGAAAATATTATGTAATCATTAATTTTGAAAAACCTTTAAATATTACTAATATATATTCAGTAATTTAATTTATAGATTAATTTTAACTTATTTTAACCTTTTATTATAATTTTTTAATTTAGTTTAACCTTTTATTATAAAAAAAATTTTTTTTTTTTTATTATAATTCTTTTACAGATAAAATATAACAAAATAATATCATGTATCCTATGACGGAGAAAGAATTTTTAGTATTATTGACCTAATTAATATACATTTTGGAAATATATTTATTATTTGGTTTTAGCTTTAATCAACCTAAAACTTTAATTTTAATTTTAATTTGCTTAAAATTAGTATCCTTGTACAGACGAATTGCAGAATTTCATGTAATCATAGAATGGGAGGTGTTTTTGGATATATACCTAGTTAATATATTCTGTGCAAATTTTTTGAAAAAGATATGTATATCTATATGTATATGTATATGTGTGTATTGTATGTGTATCTGTATGTATATTTATGTGACTATATATGTATGTACGTGTGTATATATATGTATATATATATATATATATGTGTATGTATATGTATATGTATGTGTATGTGTATGTATATGTATGTGTATGCGTATTAATTTTGATTTTTATTTGCATATAATTATATTATGCTATTGATGAAATACAATATCTGCTTTATGTATTGTATACCTAATTAACATATACTAATTAACATATACTATTGAAATAAATATATAATTTTTAACTTAGTTTACATATAATTTATATGCTACTACCGATGTAATACTTTATTTTATTTTTATTTGGGTTTCTTTTCCCTATTATTAACTTTAATTTAGTTATAATGTAATTAATAATCTACTACTGTTTGACTTCATAATTCTGCTTCAAATATTATAAACCTAATTAATTTACACCTTGGAAATCAATATGTTGACTATCTTTGGTTTAGTTGACATATGATTAATGGTATACTTTTTTATTTTGTGATGCATAGATTTCGTATTTCCTAGCATTGAAAATATGTAAGAACATACATTGAATTAAGATATGGAAAATATTATAGGTTTCTTGAAACATATATTTACTTTGATCCCCTTCTCCAAACCCCCCCCCTTTCCCCCATACTATTATCATCTGTTTTTGTAAGTGTATATGTATGAATATATGGGTAGATGGGTGTCTATATAGTTTTTTTTTGGTATTTATTTCTAGATATAAAAATACATATATGAGCATGTAAATATGAATGTAAGATTGAGTGTGTATATATGATTGTATATACATATGTATGTATATGTATGTATATATATGTATTATATATGTACGTGTATGTGAATGTGTGGTATATATATGTGTAGGTATATGTATATATGTGTGCGTATGTGTATGCTTGTATATAGGAATATATATGTGTGTATATATGTATATATGTATATGCGTGTTTGCATGTATGTGTATATGGGTTCTGTATATATTTGTATGTCTCTCTATTTATATGTTTATCTTCGTATCTATGTGATATATGTGTGTGTGTGTGCATGTATGCATATGTATGTGTTTGTGTGTGTTTGTATGTGTGTGTGTATATATATGTATGTATTTGCGCACACTCACATACACATATATATATATATATATATATATATGTATATGTGAGTGTGTATGTGTGTCTGTATGTGTGTGCGTGTGTATATATGTGTATATATATATATATATGTGTATGTATGTGTATGTGTGTGTATATAGATATATATGTATATATATATATATATATATATATATGTGTATATAGGTGTCTATGTGTGAATATATGTCTTTATTCGTATGTGTGTATTTATATATGTTTATATTTAGGTGTATGTATGTATGTGTATGTATGTATGTATATGTATGTGTATGTATGTATATGTGTATATGTGTGTATATATATGTATATATATATATATATATATATATTATTCTTTATTATTATTATAATATAACTTATGTGTATATGTGTATAAGTGAGGTTGTGTATGTATATATACTATGTGTATATATAAGGGTAATGAAATGTATATATATATATATATATATATATATGTGCATGTCTGTATTTTATGTGTGTGTGTGTATATATATATATATGTGTATGTGTGTATATGTGTATGTATATATGCATATATGTTGTACGTGTGTGTATGTTTATATATATATATATATATATATATATATATATATATCTGGATGTTTGTATGTGTTTTCATGGTGGTATGAGTGTGGGATATATATGTTTATGTATAAGTATATGTATGTGTATGTATATATATATGAGTCTATGTGTGTGTGTGTATATATATGTATATATATATATATATATATATATATATATATATATGTGTATGTGTGTATGTGTTGCGCGTGTGTGTGTCCGTATTTTTATCTTTTTATATGTGTATGTGTATGTTCGTGTAAATGTATGTGTGTGTAGGACAGTATAGGTATGTGTGTATGTATGTATGTGTAGATATCTCTATGTGCGCGTACATGTACGTATGTGTATGTATATCTGTATGCGTATGTACATTATATTATGTAATATATTTTATTGTTTTTATTTTTTTATTTTTCATAATTTATAGATACATTTATATTAGGCTGTCTGGTCTGACAACCTAATACTGACCCCTCCCCCCCCCCCCCTCCCACCTAATTTCTGTATCTTGATCTTGAAAATTGTGTGTACCAGTGTGTTTATGTGAGTGACTTAATTTCTATTTGCTTATGATTTTATATCCACATATATAAATGTGAGTGGGGGGTGTGTGTGTGTTTGTGTGTTCGTGGTTATGTGTATATTTATATATATACGCACATGTATGTGTGATTATACTGATATGTGTGAGTATGAAAAAAATATATTTATATGCTTGACTACATAAGTATCATTGCGTATCTTATCAGCGCATTAAGCTTACAGAGATATTAACCTTGAAATTTTTTATTTGCATCCATCTTTTTAGTATGCACATACATATTATACACACATTATTGTAAAATGTGTGTAGGGTTTTACATGTATATACACACACCAAACTGCTTTTTAACCCTTTGTGTTTTCATTGGTCAATTTTGAACTGATATTTTGAATTGTTGTTATTATCAATAAATATACTTCATTATTTCTGAAGACGGCGTATATATGAGTTAGGTATGTATATTTAATCTTGATAATTTGTATAATTTTGTATAATTTTGTACATAGATCTGTTAAATATGCATACCAATTATAGCACATATATGCCCTAGAAACGATCGTTAAATAGTGAACTTTTTTTGTTTAATATAAGGAATTGTTTGTTCATTATTTGTTTAATATTTTATCTTGACTCTGTATACCGTTTATCTTTCACCGAAATTGGATTTTCATTACATCTCTTCTTTCCATGATATCCGGAATACATTGAGTTCTTCATACGGATTGGACACTACCGTAAACTCTTGGTAGATTTATCTACATATATATATATATATATATATATATATATATACATGCATGGATGTATACATACATATATACAATCATACATACATACACACATGCATATATACATACATACATGTATGTATGTGTGTGTGTGTGCCTCTGTGTGTGTATCTATAAAAAGCGTTAGAAAAAGTATATGTTTAACAAAAAAACTGCTTATCATTATTCTTAGAAACATTATTTTGCCTATCTGATTCACTTCTTTTTTTCCTGAATTTTCAGCTAAATATTTCTCCTTGAATATAAAAAATTCATTACATATTTTTTCATATCTGTTCGCAACTGTCAGTACTATTCAATTTCATTAGTTTTATTCCTTTTACTTTTTAGATGCCCACTGGATTTCCACGTGCCAGTTGAAGTCTCTGTTTGAAAATTGTCCATGAAACTTTCTTTGATTAAATAAGATATCAATGAATCTTAGTCGTGGTTTCGTTATATTTGAGCCAACAGCATATACCTGGAAATAAAATACTCGAACTTTGAAACAAGATGATTAAAAACCAACAGATATTATTGCAATATTATTCCTAAGCTATTTACCATCGAAGAAACTATGTAAAAATCTTTCCTTGTGTGATACCATAAATTTGTTTTAACTGTAAGTCCATCTTTGCGGTGTCTTCTAAATAACATTGGGAAATACTATACTACGTGACGTTGGAAAGGAGTGAATGACAAACACGTATATTAATCCCTTGATACTAACTCATTAAAGACATAAAAGAAAGATCCCATTATTTGTCTAGAGGAGAGAAACTCCATTGTAAACAAGTTTCCGAAACTGGTAGTCCTAAATAATTGCAAATATAGCGTCTTTAATCTGCCAGCTATATTATTACTGAAAAGAGTCGTAATTTTACAGGAATATCACTAATACTATTACTGTAATAATTTACATCCACATATCTTTATTGATTTCTAAGTACCGATGTTATTTAAATTAGAAAAATTACATAAGATATCTTACAGCCTATGAATTAATAAGAGCATTACAAGAACAAATGTAAACATAACTAGCTTTACCTACAAGGAATTTTACGCACAAAGCATCATTTAAATTGAGTTGCCATATATGCTGAATATAACTAATTTCCTATGATATCACTGGAGGGATATTATTGGTAGAAAATTTGGAGGAGAGTATACACGGTTAGATTGAATGTTTTGAGCACCAATTTAAGTTGTTATGGTTGAATTCAATACACGTACAGAGAATTTAGATTTACGAAATTTAATTAATCAGCAAGAAGATTTATCACGAGATTCACCATCTATTGTTCGATTCATGTATTGTACTGCAACGTATTGTACAGTTACGCAACCACTTTACCAAACACCTAAACTTATTCAAAGAATTCATCTACGTTATATATATGTGGGGGGGTATGCGTGGCTGTGTGTGGGGGGGGGGGGGGGGGTATGTATGCGTGGCTGTGTGTGCATGCCTGCTTATGCGCCTCTGTATGTGCATGTATATATGCTCGTGTGTATGTTTATGTGTGTGTATGTGTATGTGTATGTGTATGTGTGTGTGTATGTGTGTGTGTATGTGTGTATGCGTGCGTGTGCGTGCCTGTTTGGGCGTGTGTGTGCATGTATATACATATGTGTGTACGTGTAAGTGTATCTATATGTATGTGTATGTATGTATTAATGTGACTATGTGTGTGTGCGCGCGTGTGTGTGTGTGTGTGTGTGTGTGTGTGTGTGTGTGTGTGTGTGTGTGTGTGCGTGTGTGTATGTGGAGTACGTGCATAGGAGTGTGTAAACTCTGTATGTCCTATACTACAAACGTATGCATGTAAGTATGTACAGATTGGCCTCGGGCCTAAGATAAAACATGTCTTTAGTATTTTTAGCATTATCCATTATTACTTGGTTTACTGCATCCATAAATATACATACCTACCATCTCATTTCACCTTCTCTGTTCATCTCTAGCTAGCGTTATATAAAACCGAAGGTCCTTTAAAACATGTATGAATGTGGAATACACATCAAAGTCCATAAAAGAGAAGAAAGCATATTGCTGAAAATGTTACCATAAAATTAAAAAAAGAAGTAAAATACTACTATGCAGTAACAAAATGCATTTGTCATTGTGAAGCAGAGAAAGATGATATTAAAAACGAATGCGAATAAAAAGGTTTATGAATATTTAATGAAAATGTTGCTCTCCAAATGCTGTTACATCCAGTTATTAGAGAAAGTTTCCCTCTGATAATACATTACTTGAATCAAACATTGATATCTTGTAGAGGTATAGCTGTGTAATTAACGGAAACAGACATAGTTTTACAACCGCATGTTTCCAAGTTCTATTCTAATGCGTGGCACCCTGAGCTAGCATCATCTGCCATAAGTGCGAGTTGAGCAATGTTTTATGGGTGGAAATACTTAAACTGCGTGGAAACCGGTCGTGTGTATGTATGTATGATGCGTTTATGAATGTGTGTATGTATATATGTGTTTATGAATGTGTGTATGTATATATGTATGCATGTACGTTTGGATGAATGCATGCATGTACATATATTTGTATGGATGGATGAATGGATGGATGTATGCATGTATGTATATATGTATACAGGAGGAAACCAATAATCTAAGGTACCAAGAAAAATACCTCCTGGTATTATTCCGGCACAGTTTCAGAGACACTCGCTTAGAATCAGTACTGACGAGTGATTTGTCCATCGTCAAAAATGTATAATCAATGACATACATTTTTATGTAGCATGCCAAGAAATAAAGTTGTTTCATAAAAGCATTCCTATAAATTTAATTATATCTCATCGAGTAAAACCAGATTATATTTTCATTTAACGTTTTCACTGCTGGTGGTTTGGCAGAATCGACATGGTATCATTGTTTTCCTCCATCAACTTCCTTGAAGTCCTTGAGGCAAGCTTGTTTCATTGACTAGCTTGGTTAACTCAGATTTTGATTGTCGTAACTTCTTAGCCTCATCAGCAGTCAGGTTTAGAATGTCTGCATACTTCAACCATGGATCTCGATATCTTCTGGTTGGTTTGGCAAACAATACTTTCTTTGTGATTGTTGTATTTTCTGCTCGATATACATGTCCGATATATTTGAAGTGTTGTGCATGAATACAATATATTTCTATGCATTCTGATATTTTAGTACGTTCCTTTATGTTCTGAAGTCGAATCGAGTCTAGGTTAAATTTGTCTTTCATCCTTCGACTTTCAACTAAATAAAATGGTTAGTCGAATACTGATGTCGCTATAGTAGACTTTTCTCTTCCTCTTTAATATGACACCTTATTAGAAATTTATGTTATCAGTGAAGGTATATGAGGAAAACATTATGAGTGAAAGTCGTTAGTTAACCAGTTGTTTTTTTTAAGTAAAGTCCTATGATTCTGTGGAAAATATAGCTATTGACATACATAATTTTGTACATCCATACAAGTGTTTTCATATCGAGAAATGAAGCACGTTTAAACGTCAACTAAATCTGACCTCTATCAACAGTAAAAGATATAAATAATGATTTTTTTTTTTACATACATGTGTTAGATATAATACTGTATGATGCTCACATCTTTCTCAAAGGCCTTAGTGGCATAAAAGAATAGAAATTTACTTCAGCGGGGAATCTAAACGGGTTGCATTGGGCTTACATCATGTCGTACAATGCTCACCACCAAAAACTAACGTAAACAACATACTGAACGTTAACACCCATGCATACATACATAAAACCAGAAGAACATACATACATACACAACGAAAAACTGTACCAGCGACCAATTGGATCCTCCTTTCAAAATGTTGTTAGAACTATGAGTGACGATCGAACTAAGGACCAGGACAATAACAAGACACATCTGCCGCTATTACACGTATAAATGAATGAGCAAATGAAAATGATTGAAAATTAAAACAGAGCTCACAGCAACATTTAAGCTAATTTCGCTATTTCCATAGACAAATCGCAGCAGAAAAAAAAACAACTGTGATGCGAATTGATAACAAATCTACTGTCTCGTTGTTATTGGTGATCGATCGAGAACACGTAGAATAAAACGAAAACCCCAGGTTTTGAACGATAAATGTTCTACTATTTTGTTGTAACTATTCTTAAACAGATGGGAATAAGAGATCGATCGCAGTGATAATACAACCGAAATAGATCAAATCCCTTCAAAGAAAATTAACAGCTTATAGAAAAACACTAAACACCTGTCGCAAAGTGAACAATAGATTGACGAATAACATGTGACTATGCAATTTGTCGATGGGAGGCAGTGACAAGTAAGTAAATTAATTAACCCTCAAACACGAATTTGGAGCAGTAAGTGAAAAGCGTCGTTGGTGTAAGAAATATTCAAATATTTGAATGTTTGCCCGAATGTTTGCCCGAAATCCACAAGGCATTATTTTGTGGGTAATTGCTGGCCTTGTGCCAAAAATAGAAACAATTATTTTGTTTTATGGAACACAATACTGTCATGGTTGTAAAGACTGCTTTTCAAAATGACTTGGAATCATTTTGGAAGAAGAGAGGAAATCTGGACTGTAAACAAATAACACAACTCTGGTATAATATGGTCAAATAAACTAGTGTGAGTATTGTGCAAATGTTTCTTTTAAAACCTGACATCAGTGAAACTCTCCAGACAATTATAGTAAAATTACTGAATGGAAAAACATATGGGGAAGACTTGATAGTCTGTTGCTTGTATAAGAAGCTTACGTCTTACAGGATAGCTCTCGTCAACAGATGCTTAACTTGATATTGACGTATCAAAAACAAAACTATATATTTTTTTTACATCTAAACACCTGTCTGGCGACAACGCATAGGATAATTGTTGCATAACGATGTTTTGATGCTTTTGAAATGTACATAAGGGGTTTGATGTAATGAAATAAACTGGTGCTGAATAAGTGATACCGTTTCTCTTCCTTCTCTTAATATTGATACTCTGTCTGATATCATACGTAATACCTGAGTGTACCAACGATGTGTAGTTCTTTCGTCCGATTACACCATAGATGATCGATTGCTTGGATCAACCAACACTGTTTATCGAAATATATCTATATTGATAGAAGGCGCGTGGCTGAGTGGTTGTGAGTTCTATTCCCGGACCGAGCGATGCGTTATGTCCTTGAGCAAGACGTAATATATATATATATATATATATATATATATATATATATATATATATATATATATATATATATATATATATATATATATATATATATATATATATATATATATATATATATATATATATATATATATATATATATATATATATATATATATATATATATATATATATATATATATATATATATAAAGTTAAATAAAAGTCAAATGATTAAAATTTAACTTCGTTTATTACTGCTATATATATTTCAGTGACAGCCATCTTTGGCTGTGACCTCTTCAGGCAGTTTGAATTAGTATGGTATAGACAAGTACATATGTTGTTTAGGTGTATAATATTGTCAATACTCTGATATGCCCAGTTCCTTGTTGGGTTGTTAATTCACTGAGGAACTGAAGTCATATCTATATAGCAGTAATAAACGAAGCGAAATTTTAATCATTTGACTTTTATTTAACTTTATTTTACACTACTCCGGAGTAACCAAACCAATCTGCGCACTTCGTCGAGTGCTCCAGACTGCATACTGAGGGGTTGGTATACAACCAACATAAACTCAAAATCTCTCTCTATATATATATATATAGTTTTAATATAGATGAGATTCTACAGGACTAGAACTGTTTCATTCTTTAGAAATCATCAGGAATCTGGGTATCAAAAAATAAATATGGTATTTATAGGTTTCTTCAGGTGGTAGGAGAGGGTAGGGAGTGGGATGGGTGTAGGTCATTGGTTGATAGAAAAGGGAATTCATTAAAAGCTAATTCTTCAAAGCTATAGTTTATATTTAGAGTAACAAAGGCAGAAAGAATTCTATAAACAAGTTCAGAATGGGGTGCCACTCCTTATTATTGAGAAACTTAAAAATAAGGAGTGGCATCCCATTCTGAACTTGTTTATAGAATTCTTTCTGCCTTTGTTACTCTAAATATAAACTATAGCTTTGAAGAATTAGCTTTTAATGAATTCCCTTTTCTATCAACCAATGACCTACACCCATCCCACTCCCCACCCTCTCCTACCACCTGAAGAGACCTATAAATACCATACTTACTTTTTGATACCCAGATTCCTGATGATTTCTAAAGAATGAAACAGTTCTAGTCCTGTAGAATCTCATCTATATTAAAACTTTTATACTCTGCAATGTATTGAGTTCCTTACTTACTGTGGTTACCTCCGATTCAACCCGGAATAACGTGTATATATATATATATATATATATATATATATATATATATATATATATATATGAAATAACTCAACATTAGGATTATTTATCTTGCGTTAGCATAGTTCACCGATCTGACGGAGCTTTACCGTTCCAACGAGTCAACGAGTGAGCCACTATGCGGTCAATTTCTCTGCTAAAACTAACAACTAAATTTCCACAAATAACATTTCCTTGGCTTAAAAAGGGAATGACACAACAGGAAATGTAATTCTAGACGTACTATATCTAGAAACATAAGACAAGATGCTCATGAGTGGAAAGCATTTTGATCATGGGTCTCCTGAATCAGGGAAACTATATCGACAAGGCGGCGAATTGGCAGAGTCGTTAGAACTTCGGATAGAATGCTTTATGGTATTTGTTCCGGCTCTCTGCTTTCGGAGTTCAAATCTCGCCGAGATCAACTTTGCCTTTCATTCTTTCGAGGTCAATAAAAAAAAAAGTACGTCTAGTACTGGGGGGTCGATTCTTCCTCTCCCTGGAAGAAATCTGCTGTACTCAGGCTTGGCGAGGGATGGGCTCCGCCAGGCTTAAAATGCCCAAGAAACGCCGTATATCAATACGGCGCTCCTACGACTCTATCAGGAGTTACGGGACCATATATAGATACATACATAACAACAAAGTAGGTAAACATTATTGATAAAGCAACAGGGAGAACTGTATAAGTGACGAGTATGTTGCCTTAGGCCGACATAAACCTCTAATAAAGCAGATAGAATCAATTGGTTTGTAGAGCTTGGATGTCCCATATGGATGCATAACTTCAATTCGTATGAGAAGATACTTTAATTATTGTTATGTCTCAGTGCCACATCATTTGTTATATCCGTTGTGCAACTAATTCAAATGTTGCAGTAACTATAGAAACTTCATTACCTGATTAATAATGCCAACATTATAGAATGTCAGACTTTGTCTCATCTCCCCCTTCTCTCTCTCTCTCTCTCTCTCTCTCTCTCTCTCTCTCTCTCTCTCTCTCTCTCTCTCTCTCTCTCTCTCTCTCTCTCTCTTTTTTATAAGATAGTTCTAATGCTATTCTTTCTCTCTGTCCAGCCTTTCATGCGTTACGTATTTGTTTAACTCTCGCATATATATATATATATATATATATATATATATATATATATATATATATATATATATATATATATTTATATATATATATATATATATATTTATATATATATATATATATATATATATATATATATTTATTTATTTATTTATATATGTATATGTGTGTGTGTGTGTGTGTGTGTGTTTATTTGTGTCTGTGTCTGTGTGTCTGTGTGTCTGTGTGTGTGTGTGTGTGTGTGCATTATTGTGCTATGCATATTACTTTATCTCTTCTTTTTTTGTTAATTTTTCCTTCTTTCTCTCGTATTCTCAAATAATCACTCATTATTACTTCTAAATTATTTCTACACATACACTCATTCACAGATTTCCACGCTCTCTCTCTCTCTCTCTCTCTCTCTCTCTCTCTCTCTCTCTCTCTCTCTCTCTCTCCCTCTCTCTCTCTCTCTCTCTCTCTCTCCCTCTATCTCTCTCTCTCTCTCCCTCCATCTCTCTCTCTCTCTCTCTCTCACATACACAGACATATACACAGTCAACATCATCACCAGTCTCTCTGTCGACAAAAGCTTTCAAAGTATTTCTGTAAGAAATATTTATTGTTTTCCTACCGCTACTGCTGTTGCTGCTGTTGTTGTTGTTGTTGTTGTTGGGATCTATTCTTAATGTTCTTATTTAATCAACTTTGTGTTTTTCTTAATAAAATCTGCACATTTCAGCAGGGATGTATTTGGTAGGGAACAGTCGCTCCCCCTGAATGCATTCTTCCAAAGTGAAACCTGATAAACAATTGTTAACTTATTAACTCTATTATGCAATAATTTCGGGTGGTGGTGGTGGTGGGGAGGGGTTATATTTTTATTTATTTTATACCACGGCCTTAAAAGAACTTTCCAGGCTCTTTGTTTTGAAATGTGTACCCAGTTTCCTGTAACGCTTGACAACATTCTAGGTGTATTTTTTTGTTATATATTTCAACCAGAATTGCAGCCCGCCAAACTCAACTGCAAAGTACCGCTACCACAGCGCATCTTTGCTCATCAAAAGCTATGGCATGCTGAAGCCCTGGAGCAGAGCTGTTAGCAACAGGTGGCTCACCTAACTAATGAAGCAAGATCTTTCCACAAGAAGGGTAATCATTTCAATTTGGCCAGATGAAAATCGAAACAAGGATCAACATCAAGGTACTAAATTATGTCAGAGGCAATGTAGGCGTTCGCCATCTCTTCCCTACCTTTTAGGAATAGCTTTTTCTCCGCCAATTTCTACTCGCTATCCTGCTTGTAACCTCACTCTGTCTACCTAGAAATCCGCACCGAAAGAAATCGAAGCAAGTTAATCGGTTTATCGGTCCAGCGCCCTACGATCTTATCCGACTGCATAGACTAACCTCTCTCGGTACCGAGCTTCAAGCCCACTCACTTGTCAGGGTTTATTTTATCTATCACCACTTTGTATTTCTTTAGAGCGATGCCGTCCATCTCCACTTCCGTACTGTCTGTCCAGTACGATTGCGGTGCCGGCATTTTCGGATGCCAATAACCATTTTTCACGTCCCAATTCGAATTGGGAGAGATCGAATCTCAACAGCTCTATCTTTCACAGCAGTGGTTCGAGTGCCTGTAAATACAGACGAGTTAGGAAAGGACACGCCTGGCAGGCCAAACACTCTGTACGAAACAGTTCCCAGGGGTGACTGTCTAATCTGACCACGGAGTAGGTGTCATTGTGTGATTCTGTAATACAGCCTCTGGAAACGAGACTGAAACCGGCCGCTCTAAGTACAGCTGCCATGAAGACAACAACAACAACAAAGAAGAAGAAGAAGAAGAAGAAGAAGAAGAAGAAGAAGAAGAAGAAGAAGAAGAAGACCAAAAATATAAAAAAATATAAAAAAATTAAAAGAGAAAAAAGAATAGAGCCATGGACGGGGAAGGTGGAGGGGGAGACGGAAGAAGAAGAAGAAGAAGAAGAAGAAGAAGAAGAAGAAGAAGAAGAAGAAGAAGAAGAAGAAGAAGAAGAAGAAGAAGAAAAATAATAAGAAGAAAATGAAGAAGAAGAAGAAGAAGAAGAAGAAGAAGAAGAAGAAGAAGAAGAAGAAGAAGAAGAAGAAGAACAACAACAACAACAACAACAACAACAACAACAACAACAGCAACACCAACAACAACAACAACAACGGCAGCAGCAGCAACAACAACAACAACGACAGCAGCAACACCAACACCAACAACAACAACAGCAACACCACCACCACCAACAACAACAACAGCAACACCAACAACATGGTGAGGCAGCCAGTGTATATAATGATGTTTGATAGGAACATTGTCGTGCAACATCTGTCAATTTAGATTTAATTCAAGTTTAAAAACAACAACAACACGTGTTACCATTCATTATAATGGTGGTGGGAGGGGGGGGGATTTATTCCCTTTTATTGATGTCATTAATAATCTTTAACGTGGTGAGAAGGGGAAGCAATCAATTCGGTATTAGAATCATTTCAGAAAAATATTGATTTATCATTTAGGCAAAACATTTCTATTCATTTAAAGGGTTGATGCAAATGTCGGAAATGTGTAAAGTGTACGAGCAATGATGTCGTAGTTTTTGTTGTTGTTGTGTTTGTTGTTGTTGTTGTTGTTGTTGTTGTTGTTGTTGTTGTTGTTGTTTATTCCCAGGTCAAACTTGATTTTTTTACAACGTATTTTGAAGGTGGATGGCATAGCAACTAACTATAGTTGCAGAACCTTTAAAGTTGGTGAGAAGGAGGAAGGAGGAGGAGGAGGAGAAGAAAGATCGAAGACATGATGGATAACAAGTGTAAACTCTACTAAATTCATCCAAGGACTAGGTGGTGGAATTCACCAATAGTCAAAGATGTTCTGGCCGTGCCCATCCAGTGCAGCCACAGACTACATTATCCTATACTTCCTACATTTTGTAAGATATTATGGTGTTTGCGTGGATTGGTAGTATCGGTAGAGGGTCGGACTCCATGCTTTCCAGCATAGTTACATCCCTTTACGGTCTGAGTTCAAATCCCGCCGAGGTTAACTTTGCCTTTCATCCTTACGGGGTCGATAAAATAAAGTACCAGTAATTTACTGAGTAATTGATAGCCTTGTGCCAAAAGTGGAAACAATTATGGTGTTTGATTTAAGGGAGATTTTATCAACTATTTCTAGTAAATCTAGTGACAACGTAGAAGAACCCTTACTTAATATGAATACCGATAGGTGTTCAGAAAGAAATGAAGGATATCTATCTGTATGTATATCTATCTATCTATCTATCTATCACGTTTTCATTGTATGTAAACTTCCCCCTTTGTATTTGTCCCCTTCTTTTGTGCCCATGTGGCTAATAAAGAAACATATCTATCTATCTATCTTTGCGAGTCCAAGATCCACAGCGAACGACAACTGGCCCCCATCTTCGACGACTTTGAGATCTACGCATCTCTCTGTCAGCCGGGAGGTGGGGGTGGAGTTGCCGTTTTGCTGCGGAAACACATGGACCTCGTAACACAGACGGTACATCTGGACCCGGGGGCTCGACTGGTGGTCCTAGACGTTGACAGTAGTGAAGGTGGAACCTTCAGGCTGGTGGCCGCATATGCCCCATCCGGGACACCACGGCCAGACTTCTTCAAACGTCTAGAGACTTTTCTGGGAACGTCCCGCTCCCTGCTGTTAGTGGGTGACTGGAATGGAATCCTAGATGCACGTTGGGACAATGTGGGAGCATGTCCCGATAAAGGGGGGGGGTGTAACAGCCTCAAACAGTTAATCGGCTGATTTGATCTGGCCGATAGATATCGACTAGATTTTCGGACTGTGCCACTGTGGACGTGGACTAATCGTAGCGGAACATCTAGATCGTACCTAGATAGGGTTCTAGTTAGAAAGAAGGATAGGGACATGTTAAGCTGTCCACAAATGTTCATGGTTGCCTATTCAGATCACAAATTAGTGACCTGCTTAGTCAACCTTGACAAAACCCATAGACAGAGACCCGGCTACTGGAAGCTGAACTTGTTGTCGTTATCGACATGCAAAGCCTACAGTAGACGGATTAGCACTTTAGTTAAGCAGCACTTGACGGGGGCCATTGACAACAACAGATGGTGGTGTACTCTCTCAAGAGGGCAGTTAGATTAGACTCGATAGGTTTTAGTAAAGAATTAGTGCTAGATAGAAATAAGACCGAAAAGGAACTGGTAGATAAAGTAGAAGAGGCACTTAGGAATGGCAACGTAGCCAGCGTGCTAGCGACGAGAACGGCCTTGGACCAGTTCTTCGACGCAAAGCATGAAGGCTGCGTTGTCAGAAGCAAAATATGTGCTCTGGGAAACGAGGGAGCCAAAGCTGTTAGCTGGGCCCGAGTGACGGAGGCGAAAAGTGGCAACAAGTCCACGATTCGGTCTTTGAAGGACCAAGATGGACGCGTGATACGTGAGCCGAAGCAAATGTGCGCGGCCTTTCAGCGGCACTTTGCTCAACTGTTCGGGCAAGGCGGCGCGCCGGGAGGGGCTATGGATTTTGGTTCATACCTCGACGGCCTACCGCGACTTTCGGACAGCGAGGCGAAGTTCTGCGAAAGACCGATTTCGGCCGCTGAGATAGGGGACGCGCTGAGCCAATGCGGCAAACGTAAATCTCCAGGTACGACGGTCTACCCTACGAATTTTACGTAGCAATGCCGGACTTGTTCTCCGGTCTCCTGGAAGCGGTCTATTGCAACTGGCAGCAGAACGGGAGAGTTCCCAGTTCTGTGACCAAGGGCGTAATCACGTTAGTCAGGAAGGACGAGAACAAGGGGGATGACATAGGCAACTTCCGGCCCATAACTCTGCTTAACACAGAGTTACAGATTTTGGCCAAGGTGTTGGCAAAGAGGCTGGCGCTTGTCGTCGAAAACCTGGTGGGAGATGCACAACCTCCACCTCCTGCGATACTTCATAGAGAGGGTAGGGTGTAGACCCGGCTTCGGTGGGGCCCTGATCAACTTGGATCAGTCTAAGGCTTTCGATAGGGTTGACCATCGTTACCTGGATGCGGTGCTCGAGGCAGCAGGCTTCGGTCCCGTGTTCAGGGGCTGGATTTCTGTAATGCACAACAGCAACATCTGCTCAAGCGTCAAGGTGAACGGCTACCTCTCGGAGCCGTTCCATATCACGCGTTCCATCCGACAGGGATGCCCTCTCTCCTCCCTTCTGTACGTACTAACTCTCGAGCCACTACTGCGGAAGTTGGAGCTATAGCAGGGCATCCCTTTGGAACCGGGACTGCAAAAAGCGGCGTCGGCCTACGCCGACGACGTGACAGTAATGGTGTCGAGCACCTCGCAAATCGGGGAGATCGGCACCTTACTGGAGGAATACGAAAGGTTCACAGGAGCGAAGCTGAACCGGGACAAATCCGTCGGTTTGCAACTCGGAACGTGGAGAGGCAAACCGATGCCTTCCGATGACGTCGTCGGACGCTGGACGGAAGGACCGGTAAAGCTGCTCAGGGTCTGGTTTGGTCCTGACCTCCAGGTGGAGAAGAACTGGAACGAGGTGATGGTCAAGGTGTTTGCGCTCACCCAGAAGTGGGCCGAGTGCAAACTATCCTTGAAAGGTCGAGCGGAGGTGGCGAACACTTTTATAGCGTCTGTCATCTACTACCGCTTGACCGTTGTGCCTTGTCCAGCCAAAACGCTCACCAAAATGGAGCGCGCGCTCTTCCAATTCCTTTGGAAGAAACGCCCGTTCGTGAGCCTTCCCATGACTCGTCTCGCTGACCGAGCTGCAGTCCTGTGTCAAGCAAAGACCGAGGAAAATGGGCGACTGGCACATCAAATGTGCTCAGGCGCTCACAGTCCTCTGGCAACGGACCCGGCGATCAGTGGAGACTTCACTTCGACATTCTATAGAGCCGCAGCAAGTGCGACGACACGCTCGGAGAAACTCTAGGCGTAGAGGAGGACTAACTGGCCTGTCGGTAGGGACCCCTCGAAAAAGATCTGTCCGAGATGCGTGCGCGACGAGGAAACCGTCGCACACGCATTTGTACACTGCCCGGGCGATACCGACCTGTGGGGCTATGTAGAACGACTATTGTCGCGGGTGGGACCAATCCAGTTGACCACCGAGTCCATTGTCATGATCAAACCGCCATCCTCCTTCAAAAACGAGGGAGAGGCGGTTTTCCTATGTGTTATGGCTATGGTGAAAGAGGTTATATGGTGGACGAGGTTAAAAGGGCTGAGGTCAGACACCTTTCTCTCCGGCGAGGAACTGATTCGTTTTTTCAAATATCATTTTGGAAGAAGAATCAGGATGGGGAGAGAGGTGCTGTACTCCAGCAAATTTTATAAAAGGTGGGTGAATGTGGCAAAGGTGGCCCGAGTGGTTGGGCCTTCTCTCTATATAAGCCTGTAGGTTGAGGAAAAAGAGGAAAGGAGTACTCATTCTTGGTGCTCCTGGAGATGAGGGTTGTACATTTTTTCGGGGTGTGTACAACCCCTGTGTAACACCTCTCCCTACTGGGGATTTCAATTGTTATTTGTTATTGTATATTAATAGTTTTATTTTCATATACCAGTATGTAAACTCCCCATTTGTATTTGTCCCCTTCTTTTGTGCCCTTGTGGCTAATAAAGAAATTTATCTATCTATCTATCTATCTATCTATCTATCTATCTATCTATCTATCTATATATATATATATATATATATATATATATATATATATATATATATGAAAGACGTAAAATAAGAAAATTTTAAAA
>OZ024745.1:58957071-58972071 GCA_964016885.1 Eledone cirrhosa
AACTATAGAATATCAAATAAATCAAAGAACCGAAAGATACGCTCAACTGCAACAATTCTTATCACTTGGAAATCGGTTGACAATACATTTCAATAATCGTTACTTCAATGATTTACCAAAGAGAATAAAAATGTGTGTTAATGATGCCTATTGAAGGTCTTAATATCATCTAGATAGTTGACGAATGCTGCTCATTGGGTCAAGCTTAGTAGGCTAAAGAATAGCTGTCTGTAATAGTCCATCTGTTTATATCATGTCATTGTATACATCTGAAGGACTGAAAAGTTAATAGATTGACGGAGTGATGCTAGAGCTGTGAAATCTTGCATGCATTAATTTCAACTTTTCTTATTAATAACTGCATTGTTTCTTTCCAGATAAACTGACATCTGACTGTTCAAAGAAGACTTCAAAATTAACTAGTAGCAATTTCTCTTGAAAATGGACAAAATTGACAACGTGGTGTTATCAAGTACCTGCAGAAAAAGGGTTTAACTCCCAAGGACATTCATGCTAACATGGTTACTACATTAGGGGATGACACTCCAGATTTATCAACAGTGCAAAAGTGGGCAGCTGAATATAGGAGGTGAAGGGAGAGTCTTGGAGATGACCCAATGTCTGGACGTTCTACAACTGCCACCACCGAGGAAAACGTTGATTGTGTTTACCGCATGTTGATGAATGACAGGCGATTGACTATAAATCAAATGGCCAATGCTATTAACATATCTCGTGAGAGAGTTTTGTATATTCTGCACAATGAACTTGGCATGGCGAAGGTTTCTGCTCGGTGGGTACCACGTCTTCTGACACCTGATCAAAAGCGCACCAGGTTAATGACATCACGGAATATTCTGACATTGTTTGAGGCGGATCTAGCTGGTTTCCTTGAACGTTTCTTAACCCAGGATGAGCGTTAGGTTCATCACTTTGAGCCAGAGACAAAGAGACGATGCATACAGGGAAAACAAGCCCCTTCGCCTGCTCCAAAGATTTGGCCCCATCTGACTACCATTTGTTGCCCAACGTGAAAAGCACTTAGCTGGGAACCAGTATCGCTATGATGATGACGTCATATCTGCTGTTGATGACGTTTTTACGAACAGGATGAAAGCCTCTTCGCCAATGGGATTCAAGTACTACAACACCGATGAAAAACGTATGGGGACCTCAAAGGATACTATGTAAAAAATAAACATTATTTGGTGGCACTCCATGAGAGTATCTTGGTCAACCTATGAACATTTCAGCCGGCACTCTCTATCCTTCTATGTCAACTTTTATTCCTCATTCTATCATCTGATGAAGGACTAGTGAACAAAACATAAAATCTCCTTTCCTACTATATTAAACGTTATACTAATATATTTCTTTATTGTACTGTGTTGTTTGACTTGTTTCTGTTTGCTGTTTGTATATAAATATGTATATATATATATATATATATATATATATTTATATATAATAATAAGGGTTGACGGACCCAGCATATTTATCAATGCCAGTACCGGTTGTATCTCAGCGCACTCAATGGGCAATGTAAGATATATTTATATCTTCGTTTCATTTTTTCCGTTTATCGTTTTCGGTGCACCCGGCCGATTAACCCACTCTATATGCAAATTGGGCTACTCAGCCGTTAATATGCATAAGGAAAGTATATACTTTCAGACGTTCAACAATCTGGCAGGAAGGTATACGTTGCTGACGATAGCAAATAAGCTTGAAACTAGTACATCCGTTCCTTTGTCAGTGTTGAACAAACGAGCAACGATGGTTGCTAGACACTACGGCTTAATACGGGATGTTTGTTTACAAACACACTGAGCATTATAATAAATGTTCGGTGAATCGATACGTACATATATATATGTGTGCATGTATGTATATATATATATACATACATATGTGTGTCAGGTCACCAGTTGGTGCTACTGGTAACATGTATCCCAGTACAACCTGTCCCATGGTCGGGTCGTTGGCGACTAAACTGGCAACCCCACCAAGGTTTCTTGGTGAGGAGGGTGACTTTGGACATCCTGCAGGACTAAAAACAAAACCTGTCAAAGGGCAAAGGAGCTCTTAAGAGTCAATGGCCATCCAAAATCACCGGGAGAGATGACCCCTTAGCCTTTGTCAAGGCAGAATTCTAGGAGAAGGAAAACTCTGATATAACACCTGCAACCCTGATGGTATCCAATGATGTTGACTTGTTCTTCTTTTTGGTAAATATCATCTTGATTAAGAGAGTGGGACTGGCTTTGTGCAGTGCCTTTGCTCACTATAAAAGCTTCACGGCACAGGCATTGCTTTATATCTGGAGATCTCTCTGCACTTGTCGTCACATGGTACCATGGGCCCAGCACTATGTGTCAGTAATTGTCACAAGTGTAGTGTTTGTACCAGAGTTTTCATGTCACAGGCTGGACTAAAAAGTCACACTCGTTCAGCGCATCGGTAGGGGTTCTCCTACATGGATATAAAGTAGTGGCCGTACTCGAAAGCGAGTTGGCAGCCACCATATATATACATACTACTGTACGTCTGTATACATATATGTATGTACGTGTACATACTTATATTTAAGTAACAGCCGTACTAAGAGTGGGAAATGAAATTTCGTTTCATTTTTTCCGTTTATATATATATATATGCATATGTATTCACACAACCAACCGCCATATATAATGATGTTTACATTTAAACAAGGACATTTGAATGGAGCGATATTGTTTGTTGCTCTGAATACTAACGTGTTACTATATCATCTATAACGATGTAAGCATGCGCCAACATGTTTGTGATTAGATGCGCGTTTATTTATTTTATTACTTTGTTTGCTTTATAATAAACCTACTCAATCACTTTCCACTATCATCACATACACATACAAATATATATGTATGTATGCTTGTGTGTGTATGTATATATGTATGTACGTATGAAAGTATGTATCTATATGTAGATATCTCTATGCATGTATTTATGTATGTATGTGTGTATGTATGTGTGTATGTATAAATGCATCTTTGGATTTATGGATGGATGGATTGATGGATGGATGGAGGTATATATAGATATATGTTTGGTGCCAGAGCAAGCAGTTAGCCCACCGGGAATGAAAAACTCCTAGTTTCTTGTAAGGACATCATTCTAGGAAAAAGAAAACTCTGATTTAAAACATGCGACTCGATGACACCCAATGATGCTGACCTGTTCTTCTTTTTGGATAACTGTGACCAATGTCCAGAGTATGGGAATGGTCCAGTTCAAGGCCTTTCTTCATTGAAAAAAGCTTCAAGCAGAGGCATCACTTGATCTAAACGACTTTCACGTGTGTTGCGTGAGCAAGTCCATTTTTTTTTTTAGTTTCACTGCAGCATGTATAGAAAGTAATCTAGGTCCTTGTCAGGACTAAAAAGTTATGTTCGTGCCAACCATGTATAAATAAAAGATCAAGCGACGGCAATTCTTGAAACTGTGATTCAGCCATTATGAATGCATATATGTTTCTATCTATGCATGCATATATTCATGCATATAAGTATGTGTGTGAGAGAGAGAGAGAGAGAGAATGAGTGTGCGCGTGTGGGGGGGGGGGGTGCACGTGTGTGTGTGTGTGTGTGTGTGTGTGTGTAAATGTAAGTATACACTGTAGATTTGTTGTATATCTTCGTCCACACCAATGCTAAATCTCTATATGTAAAAACTACAGTAAAGTAAGTCAAAACGTAACTACTCTCTACCTATATTTATTATATTTTCTCGTATTGCAACTCTAATTTACCACAATAAAATGTCAAATATAAAAAAGTATATCAGTGAGAAATATGTGACAGTGATTAATGTGTTAGCTCATATATGAACGTATCTTTCTTGGAGGGGGAAACTCTTGATAAAGCGTGAACAGGCTAATGAATTCATATAACAATGTGGAACAAAACCATTGTAGAATGTGTGATGTGTATATCAACTTCTTTATGTGTGTGAATGAGTGCGTGTGTGCGTGTGTATGTGTGTGAGTGAGTGTGTGCGCGTGTGTGTGAATGAGTGAGCGTGTGCGTGTGTGTGTGAGTGTGTGTGAGTGCGTGTGTGTGTATGTGTGTGTGTGAGTGTGCGTATGTGTATGTGTGTGTGTGAGTGCGTGTGTGTATGTGTGTGTGTGAGTGAGTGTGAGTGTGCGCGTGTGTATGTATGTGCGTGTGTGTGAGTGTGTGTGCGTGTGTGTGTGTGTATGTGTGTGTGTGTGCGTATTTATACCTATGCATACACACACACAAACATCTCCCATGTGTATGTACGTGTATATGCATATATGTGTATAGATATACACACATACACATATATATATATATATATATATATATATGTGTGTGTATATATGTGTGTGTATATATGTGTGTGTGTATATGTATGTGTGTGTATATATGTGCGTATATGTGTGTGTATATGTGTGTGTATATACATGATGTTTATCTCTACATATCTGTATACGTTGTTTATTGTATCATACATTAAGGCAACAAAATATTGATTTTAACTAGCATGACAACATTGTGTAATGTATATACACACCCGATGACATAGAGGCACACATACACACATACACACATATATACATATACATACATACACACACACACCCAATGACATAGAGGCACACATACACACATACACACATATATACACACATATACACACATACACACACCCAATGAGATAGAGGCACACATACACACATATATATACACACATACACACATATACACACCCAATGACATAGAGGCACACATGGTGGCTGCCAACTCGTTTTCGAGTACGGCCACTACTTTATATCCATGTAGGAGAACCCCTACCGATGCGCTGAACGAGTGTGACTTTTTAGTCCAGCCAGCGACTTGAAAACTCTGGTACAAACACTACACTTGTGACAATTATTGACACATAGTGCTGGGCCCATGGTACCATGTGACGACAAGTGCAGAGAGATCTCCAGATATAAAGCAATGCCTGTGCCGTGAAGCTTTTATACTGAGCAAAGGCACTGCACAAAGCCAGTCCCACTCTCTTAACCAAGATGATATTTACCAAAAAGAAGAACAAGTCAACATCATTGGATACCATCAGGGTTGCAGGTGTTATATCAGAGTTTTCCTTCTCCTAGAATTCTGCCTTGACAAAGGCTAAGGGGTCATCTCTCCCGGTGATTTTGGATGGCCATTGACTCTTAAGAGCTCCTTTTCCCTTTGACAGGTTTTGTTTTTAGTCCTGCAGGATGTCCAAAGTCAGCCTCCTCACCAAGAAACCTTGGTGGGGTTGCCAGTTTAGTCGCCAACGACCCGACCATGGGTCAGGTTGTACTGGGATACATGTTACCAGTAGCACCAACTGGTGACCTGACATAAAGAGGCACACATACACACATATATACACACATATACACACACCAAATGACATAGAGGCACACATACACACACATATACACACATATACACACACCCAATGACATAGAGGCACACATACACACATATATACACACATATACACACCCAATGACATAGAGGCACACATACACACATATATACACACATATACACACCCAATGACATAGGGGCTCACATACACACATATATACACACATATATACACACACCGAATGACATAGAGGCACATATAGACACACACACACACAAACAATGACATAACGGCACGCATAGACACACATATACACACACATAGACACACACACATGCTCATGCACACTCACACACACACACACACACACACACACACACACATTCTCATGCACACTCACACACACACACACACACGCACACCATATGACATAGAGGCACAGACAGACACACACACACATGCTCATGCACACTCACACACACACACAATGACATAGAGGCACACATAGACACCAACATATACCCGTACGCACACACGCAATGACATAGAGGCACAGACATACACACACACACACACACACATGCACACTCACACACACACACACACACCCAATGACATACACACACACACATGCACACACACACACTCACACATATATATATATATATATATATATATATATATATATATATATATAGATAGATAGATTAATATACAAATATTAATAAAATAGATGTTCTTTTGATCAATTACGTTTTGTTATACATATTTCGGATGTACAATAGTACGTCCTCATCAGACAAAATATAATGATAGATGACATAGCCTGAGATGTTAAATGGTTATGATTGACATACTCATTGAATACTGTTTAACACTTTAATATATATATATATATATATATATATATATATATATATATATATATATATATATATATATATATATACAAAATTAAATTAAGGTTGTCATGACTGAGAGACATGCGCCATATATATATATATATATATATATATATATATATATATATATATTTATTAAAATAACAGATTAAAGTTTATGGATTAAAAAATCCAATAGTACCCCATTCGACGTGAGTATGGGCGCCAGTGACTCTGCAGAGATTACTGATCTTATTGGCCTTTTCCTTCTTTTCTCTATCAAGGACGAATTCCCCAACGTGGGCGGTGGTTTGTACCGTGACGATGGTCTTTTGATCATGACTAAGTGCGGACCTCGTGCTTGCGACAGGTTCAGAAAAGAACTCACAGCCTTCTTTAAAGGCTTCAACCTCTCTATACAGGTTGAGGCCAATCTCTCGGTCGTTAATTACCTCGACGTTACCCTCAATTTATTGAATGGGTTGTATTACCCGTATAGAAAGCCGAATGGTACGCTTAATTACATAAGTAAGCATTCCAACCATCCTGCCAGCATAACCAAGAACCTGGTAAAAAACGTTTCGTTGAGGCTTTCCCGTCTCTCCACCAACGAGCGCATTTTCAGCGACCATTCCACTTATTACAATGAAGCTCTTGCTCGAAGTGGATTTGTCGATAAGGTAGCATATACAGAGTACGAAAATAGACCTACAAGAAATAGATCCCGTCGCATTTGTTGGTTTAACCCACCATATAATATGGAGGTGGCCACACCATTAGCTAAGATCTTTCTTTCCCTTATTACGAAGCATTTTCCCCCTACACATAAATATAGTAAAATTTTTAATAGAAATACTATTAAAATTTCTTACTCTACGACTCCTAACCTTGTACATAACATCACAGCTTCAAATTTAGCTAAACTACCTAGCCGTAGGAACACGTGCAACCCTGTAGTTAGTACTAACTGTAATTGTAGGAATCGGGCTGATTGCCCCCTATCCGGGAAATGCCTCTCTACTAACATTGTCTACAAATGTAAGGTTGTAACACCCACGTCCCGTAGGGCCTACATAGGGTTAACCGCCAATAGTTTCAAGCAGCGTCTTTACATGCATACCCATTCTTTTCGTTACCCTCTAAGAAGGAATATGACGTCACTTTCAGCTTATATCTGGAGTCTAAAAGACAACCACACCCAATATAAGTTACACTGGGAGATCCTAGCTAGGGCTAGATCGTATAACGGAAATAAAAGACCATGTGACCTCTGCGCCGCTGAGGCCCTGGAAATACTCTACGCCACAGACCACATCTTAAACAAAAAATCTGAGGCAATTTCGGCTTGTAAACATAAATTGCACAAAACTTTCCTGTATTACAGCCCCACGTTATACCCTAACGGATAGCACGATCTATACGTGGATATTTTACGTCTTGATGTGGGAGCTAAGTATATGTTTTGTTTATTCCTTTACTTATTTGCAAAGGTAAGTATATATTACCCGTATGTTTTGTGAAGGTATGTATACCTTCTCGTACGTATATTTGTCTGTTTGGCGTATAATTTTTACATATTCTGGTATTTAGGGTTTGGCTATGTGTATACGGGAGTTTTGCGTCTGCGTGAGTATGCAGGTTCGTACGTATGGTGGGTGTGTGTATATGTGTACTTCATGTTTTAGTTGACTTACGTCTCCGAACATTCGTGTATTTATTTGTAGGTGTGTGTGTGTGCGCTTGTTATATACGTATTTATTTACTTATATACGTTTATATAATTATTTATTTATTTGTACACAAGCATACACACACATACATATTTATATGTGCATGGTTTTGTATACCTATGGTAAGGTTTTGCGTATGCTTGTGTATGTATCTGTTTGCGTGTATGTATTTATTTGTTTCTATTACTTCTGTATTGTATTTATTTACTTTGTTCTTAACTTTGTAGCGGAGATTCATTTGGTCTCCTAGTTAGAATTTTAGTCTACGACCTCTGCTATACCATTTACGTGGTTTTGTCTTTGCGTGCTATTGTTGTCCACGCTCCACATATGACTTATTATCTTCGTTTTTTCATTCATTGCCAGAGAACGTCTCTATGCACCACCTAAGAGAACATTAGTCTACGACCTCTTTTATACCATAAACGTGGTTCTGTCTTTGCGCGTAATTGTTTTTCACCGCTCCTATTAATGACGTATTATTCGTTTTTTCTCGTTCTTTGCCAGCGAACGTAACCACGAACCAA
Source organism: Eledone cirrhosa (assembly GCA_964016885.1). Classification (NCBI taxonomy): domain Eukaryota; kingdom Metazoa; phylum Mollusca; class Cephalopoda; order Octopoda; family Eledonidae; genus Eledone; species Eledone cirrhosa. Next base: position 58,965,628 of record OZ024745.1, read on the forward strand.
AGTATCGTCTTCCTGTCTTCCTCCGGTTGCAACGTTTTTTGAAATATCCAGTTCTGCGTTTACAGATTGACTTTGTTAGTTTCAGAAGATCCCGTTAAGGGTGAAAGCAGTGATTCTTTGCTTAAACTTTAATCTGTTATTTTAATAAATATTTGCTCTATGGTTCTTATATATTTGATATATATTTTCCTTATCGAGCCCTCTTTGGATTTTAGTCTTCAATTTTATTATTATTACTATATATATATATATATATATATATATATCTATATATATATATATATATGTATATATAAATATATATATAAATATATATATAAATATATATAAATATATATATAAATATATATATGTGTGTGTGTGTGTGTGTGTGTGTGTGTGTGTGTGTGTGTGTGTGTGTGTGTGTGTGTGTGTGTGTGTGTGTGTGTGTGTGTGTGTGTGTGTGTAGAAATATATATATAAATATATATATATAAATGGAATAGAATGAAACGAAATTTCATTTCTCACTCTTAGTACGGCAGTTACTTAAATGTAAGTAAGTATGTATGTATACGTACATATATATATGTATACAGACGTACAGTAGTATGTATATATATACATACATGCACGCATATATATATGCACGTATCGGTTTACCGAACATTTATTATAATGCTCGGGGTGTTTGTAAACAAACAAACAGCCTGAATTACGCCGTACAGTGTTTAGGCAACCACGTCATCTTATTGTTCAAAAGTGACACAGGAACGATGTACTAGTTTCAAGCTTATTAGCTATCGTCAGCATCGTATACCTTCCTGCCAGATGGTTGAACGTCTGAAAGTATATACTTTCCTTATGCATATTAACGGCTGAGCAGCCTAATTTTCATATCGAGTGAGTTCAGTCGGCCGGGCACACCGAAAACGATAAATGGAATAGAATGAAACGAAATTTCATTTCTCACTCTTAGTACAGCACTTACTAAAATGTAAGTATGCATACGTACATTCATATATGTATACAGACGTACAGTAGTATGTATATATATACATACATGCACACATATATATATGCACGTATCGGTTTACCGAACATTTATTATAATGCTCGGTTTGTTTGTTTGTAAACAAACAAACAGCCTGAATTACGCCGTACAGTGTTTAGGCAACCACGTCATCTTTTTGTTCAAAAGTGACACAGGAACGATGTACTAGTTTCAAGCTTATTAGCTATCGTCAGCATCGTATACCTTCCTGCCAGATGGTTGAACGTCTGAAAGTATATACTTTCCTTATGCATATTAACGGCTGAGCAGCCTAATTTTCATATCGAGTGAGTTCAGTCGGCCGGGCACACCGAAAACGATAAATGGAATAGAATGAAACGAAATTTCATTTCTCACTCTTAGTACGGCACTTACTTAAATGTAAGTATGCATGTATGTATACGTACATATATATATGTATACAGACGTACAGTAGTATGTATATATATACATACATGCACACATATATATATGCACGTATCGGTTTACCGAACATTTATTATAATGCTCCGTTTGTTTGTTTGTAAACAAACAAACAGCCTGAATTACGCCGTACAGTGTTTAGGCAACCACGTCATCGTTTCATTTTTTCCGTTTATCGTTTGCGGTACCCCGGCCGATTAACTCACCCGATATGCAAATTAGGCTGCTCAGCCGTTAATATGCATAAGGAAAGTATATACTTTCAGACGTTCAACCATCTGGCAGGAAGGTATACGTTGCTAACGATAGCTAATAAGCTTGAAACTAGTACAGCGTTCCTTTGTCAGTGTTGAACAAATGAGCAACGATGGTTGCTAGACACTGTACGGCTTAATTCGGGATGTTTGTTTACAAACACCCCGAGCATTATAATAAATGTTCGGTGAATCCATACGTACATATATATATGTGTGCATGTATGTATATATATATATATATATATATATATATATATATATATATATATATATATATATATACATACTACTGTACGTCTGTATACATATATGTATGTACGTATACATACTTATATTTAAGTAACAACCGTACTAAGAGTGAGAAATGAAATTTCGTTTCATTTTTTCCGTTTATATATATATATATATATATATATATATATATATATATATATATATATATATATATATATATTAAAGAGTTAAACAAGATTCAATGAGTACATCAATGAATGAGTTTTACAGTAGATTGGAAACACTCTACAGTAGATATTTTCCAGAGTTATTAATATTTATTCAAATATTAACAAAATAGATATCCTTGTGATCAATTAAATTTTATTATACATATTTCAGAGGTACTGAATTAAGTTTAACAGTTAATATTTGAATTAATATATATATATATACCGAGTGTCCCCAAAAAACGTATACATACTTTGATTACCTATGCAGGCAGTATTAGAGTGCTGTTGATGTATGGTCCTGTTTGGATCATACATTTTTTTCTTATCGTCTGTTGTGTTTTTTTATGTATATTTTTCACACATACACATATATACATATGTGTGTGTGTGCGTAATATATGTATGTACATGATGTACATTTATATATACTCGGGTGACACGCACACACATACACACCCACATAAATACATACATACGTACATATATACATGCATACATACATACATACATACATACATACATACATACATACATACATACATACATACATACATACATATACGTGTGTGTGTGTGTATGTGTGTGTGTGTATGTGTGTGTGTGTGTGTGTGTGTGTGTGTGTGTGTGTGTGTGTGTGTGTGTGTGTGTGTGTGTGTGTGTGTGTGTGTGTGTGTGTGTGTGTGTGTGTGTGTGTGCGCGTGTGCGTGTGTGTGTTATCCGTTTTGTTTTATGTCGGAAACGTCACTTAGACAAGAAATCGTCCATTCATTCACCAATTTCAATTCGTTATTAGATAATTTATTAAGTGTTCATTGAAGCGGGATATGTTAATCTTCGAAGTGAAATCAAAAGACTTCAACTGACATAGAGACGGTGGTGTTATTCTGTAGGGATGTACGGTAGGGTGACTTATTCACTAATCAATAAAATGTTGTCTGCTTCGTGCTTTTAAGAAACAAACAACAATCAAAGAATTATTTCAATATCATCACTATCATCAACAGTAACAGTAACAACAATATCAACAGTAATATTATTAATAGTAGAAGGTATACCGACAATATTAGTATAACCTAGCATTGTGTGTTTCATATGCAAGTGTCGAGAGAAAAATCCTTTGAACATATGATCCCTATAATTATTATTCAGACTTCATTTATTGTGACTATTTTTACAAGAAGCTGTATGAGATCTTACTCGGATTTAAGAACACTTGAGTTTCAATTACATTATTTCACGATATTGGCAGTATCGGTAGAGGGTCGGACGCCATGCTTTCCAGCATAGTTACGTCCCTTTACGGTCTGAGTTCAAATCCCGTCGAGGTTAACTTTGCATTTCATCCTTACGGGGTCGATAAAATAAAGTACCAGTAATACACTGGGTAATTGCAGGCCTTGTGCCAAAAAGTAGAAACAATTATTTCACGATATTTTGGATAAACTGCTTTAAAAGTTGATGACAGTCTTAAGTTGATCTTGGAATGTTAAGTATCTCAGAATTGTTGAATTAATGCTTCTCAAAAGATAGTTCAGTTTGAGCTTCGTAAAAAAAAATGTATAAAAATGAGTAAAAGATGTACTTCGATGCAAAACTTCAGTTAACTACTTGCAAAATTAGAACCTACAATTTGCTATATATTAAATATATTAAGATATTTTGACACTGTACTAATATCCATTTTTTACATATCTTTGTAGTTGAAACAATCTTAAGAATGATTGCTTCTACAGATTCTAAATGTGGTCTTGATATCGTAGGCTTATAAAACATTGACGAATGTAGCTTTATTAAACCATTTGTAAAAGATGTTGGTGCTCTAGATTATTTGTTTGTGGAAAGAGGAAAGCTGGAGTTTATTGACTGTTAAGGCACTTTTAAATCGTTAGACTTGGTGAAGTGAATTTTTTCGTGCTCCGTCGATTGTTATAAGAATGTTCCAGTTGATTCCATCAACGAAACAGTCTACTCGTGAAATTAACGTGGTTGGATATTCCACAGCCACATGTGCCCTTCACGTAGTTCTCAGGGAGATTCAGCATACCACTACACATGACAAGGCTGCCCCTTTAAATTTCAGGTACAAATCAATTTTGTTAGCCAAGTGAACTGGAACAACATAAAGTAAAGTGCCTTTCTCAAGAACATAACGCGACATTATGATGGTGAGGCGAATACTCTAACCACTAAGCTACACTGTTGATAAAGTGAATAGGATTAATACGTATTATCTGTTAAATATCTGAGTTCAAATACCGCCGAGGTTGACTTTGCCTTTCATCCTTACGGGGTCGATAAAATAAAGTACCAGTAATGCACTGGATAATTGCTGGCCTTGTGCCTAACGTAGAAACAATTATCTGTTAAATATCTAGCCTTTAAATAAAATTATTGATGTATGGCTGGTTTCTAAATTTTTAATTGTTGATACATATACACTTTCCTTCTTTTATTGATTCTAATTACGAAACTGTAGTCACACTGGAGCAATATAATTAAAAATGGAGAGGCAACACATGTAAGTAGTTTTCAACCAACATTAGTTACGCCTTGGATATACCTTATTCAGATCTGTCAACTCTCCCCGCGGACGGGGAGATCTCCCACCCATTTTAGGGTGGGTGAGGGATGTCTCTTGTGAAAATAGGTATAGCTTTCAAAATCTCCCATTTTGCCTCATTTCCCGTTTTGGGGCCCTTTTGTTCATGGTACTCCCCGTTTGAGCTTTTAGAGGTTGGCAGGTCTGCCTCATTGGTTAAGGTATCGACTCTGCGCAAAGTTCTTTAACTATTAAATATAGACAATATTTGTTTAGGTAACAAAATAGATACTCTTTCAAAATATATAAATATGATAGAAACATAAATGAATTTGAAAATTAATTGATTAATTAAAATTTAATTACTTAAATAAACAAAACGTTTCATATATTCAACACTGAAAAACTAGGCAAAACATTCGCCTTTATAAGTTTTCTCTCTCTATATATATATATATGTGTGTGTGTGTGTGTGTGTACATGTGTGTGCGTGTAAGAAATTAATATATATGCATTTGAAGTAGTAGTGAGGAGATAAAATTAAAGAATTTAAATAAACAAAGTTTATGAATATCAATTAGACAGATATGCTTCCTTTTAACTCGTATTAAATGCATCACTTTTACTATCAACGACAAGATATTGTATACGATAGAAACATTATTTAAAGGTTAATTAGAATGCTTCAGGTGGTTCAATGTGAACGAATATTGTTAAATGAAAGTATTGGAAAATGTAGTTTAGCAATGTAAGTAAATAAATTATAAAGACTTTTTAATGCAAATCTATATGAAATACGTTACAAAGAGCCCACAAAGAGTTATTGTTGTATTGTTGATATATCTACCTGAACTACTACTTTTTAATTAGAAGCCTTAGATGTGAAAAGAATAAGCCATGTTCAACTATTCCTTTGTACACAGAAACATATAAGAGATTATTCGTATGCCTGCATTGCAGCCATTCTTGTCTTCTCACCAGAGACTAACTACTTTTATGATTCTGTGTACGGAGGAATAATGCTATAGCAACGCTATATATATCATACAGAACAAGGAAAAATACCTGAAGTGGTTGGTCTAATTTGGATTACTTGCACAAGTTTGACAACCTAATTAAATAAATAATAAATATCTATGTTCAGAGGAATAGTTAGAAGTGCTTATATCTCACAGATCATTCTTTTCATAACTAAAGATTGTAATTAAAAATGGTAGTTATAATCTATCTGTGTGTGTGTGTGTGTGTGTGTGTGTGTGTGTGTGTGTGTGTGTGTGTGTGTGTGTGAAAGAGTCGGCACCCCGACGGCTGAGCTGTTGCGAGTATTCTGGTGAGTAATGGTCTAAACAGGTTTTTACTGCATCCATTTTGATATATATATATATATATATATATATATATATATATATATATATATATATATATATATATATATATATATACAGAGGGAGAGATAAATAGAGAAAGAGAGAGAGAGAGAGAGCGAGCGAGCGAGAGAGTATAGCTACATACATATATATATATACATACAGAAACACACAAACAAACACAAACGTACACACATTGGGATTTGAACTTAAGAGACAATAAGCTTAATCAAATACTGCAACGTCGTTGGACAACGCCAATTTCGTCCAAATTCTGCCAATCTGCCGCTCTGAGTTGGTACTTTATTTTATGGATCTCGAACAGATGAAAGGCAAGGCTGGCCTCAAGCGGGCTTTAACCCAGAGTGCAGAAAAGCGA
>OZ024745.1:58977071-59007071 GCA_964016885.1 Eledone cirrhosa
CACAGCCCCGCCGGTCAGAATGGAGAAGGCGTTTCCCCGGAGGACAGCAAGGGAGACACGCTGGAAAAGCCACTCCAACTCGCGGGGCTCACACCTGCGGCTGGCCAGCTCAGCGCCTATGGTGGTGAGTAGGGAGGTAGCCCTAGGACCGAGGACACCAGAAGTCTCCACTGACAGGGGTACAATCACAAACCTGTCGGAGAGCGACCGGTATTTGAGGAGTTTAGCCTCCTCAGCCCGACGTGCAGCAGAACCCGGGTTAATCGAAGACTGCACCAGGTTGCGGCTGCAGAAAGTGTCGGTGCAAGTGGCATCCCAGATGAGAGGTTTGCCACCGCGGAACGGGAAGATGGTCATGCCATCTGGCCTTTTGCCGTCCCCTCGGTCCAGCCCCACCGGCTCGAGCTGGGAAGGGAAGCCTGCAGCGTCCAAGCCATGCTTTATGACCTCGTTGGGGGCAGCATGGCGTGGAAGGCGGCCGGCACTGGGGCGACAGGAAAGCGGGTGGAGGCCGAAAGGGTCCACGGAGGATCCACAGCGACATTGGTGTGGCCTGCAGATCCGGAGGCCGAGCCTCAAGGAAACGCCAATGCGCAAGGATATACATTAGTTGACTGTTTCTATGTTCGAACAAAAACAAACGTCGTCAGAATACCTACATCATTATCAGCATGCATGTATGTATGAACTGATGTATGTATTATATATGTATACGTGTATGTGTGCATGTATGAATGTGTATATGTATGTGTGTATGTATGTATGTGTATATGTATGTGTGTATGTATGTATGCATGTATGTATGTATGCGTTTATATATGAATGCATGCATGCATATATGTGTGTATTGATGTATTATGCATGCATGCATATACGGATGGATGTATTATACATGCATGTATGTATTTATGTATTTATGTACGTATGTATGCAAAAAACGAGCTTTTGTGTTTAATAATTGAATAAAAATTTTATCCATTTGCTATTATTGGAAATATCAAAAATATATTACATGAATATTTGAAATATTTCTACGTAAAAAATTATTTTGTGAATTATTTTCTTTTATTTATCTGAATAGTTTTGGAATATACCATTTTTATTTTTTCGTTTTTCGTTTATAAGTGAATATAACTTATTTATTCTCCGTGTTGCAATATTATTTTATCGGCTGGTATAGCCACAGCCTATAAATGTTAAGTAATAGGAGACAGATTTCCTAGTGGAGGAAACTATAGGAATCATGTTACTCCCGGAATGTCTCTTGTTGCCTGTTGTGTGTGTGTCCCCTCCCCCCTCCCCGCCTCACCATATCATACCACACCAGATCACACCATGTTGTACCACTGAAATATATATCACAGCATTATTATTAAAAGACTTGAACATCTGAAACTACTTCGCTTTTCCTTATTCGATATTTACTCCGTCACTCCTATGTGGAAAAAGTATGTTGAGTGCTTGAATTAAATTGCATCAATGTTTACCCTAATAATTTAGCTCCAATTAGTTGAGCGCTCTATGATGTAACCGATATGGTGGAGAAGAGAGGAACCAACCATGAGCTACCCCGGAAATTCCCTCTACCATGGGGATGGAAACCCGACGCTGGACGGACATAACAGTAACTTTCGGCAGGATAAATATGCGGAAACAAAAAATAAGATAAACCCCTATTTTTCTGCACCAAATCGCATTTGAACAGAAGCCCCCTCAATTCAATCTATACATGGACAGATGGACAATCATATGGATCATTTTGCATATATGTACTCTGTGTTTTTTGCATTTATTCACTATTGGTTCTGTTCTTTTCTTTTGTGTACTTTATGTCTGTTTTTCTTTGGTTTTGTTCCATGTGATGGAAATTATGACTGTGTACCAGATTGACTAATGCCTTGAACCCTGTAGTTTGCCCTCCGTTATAATGTACGGCACTGTCGTTCAATATGTGGATAGAGTAACTGTGACACTAGAACCCCTCTCAGAACTTATTACTTAAACATCCCTCTCCATATTATTTACTCACTTCAATCTATATTTTTTTACTCACCTCAATCTGAATTCTCACTTGAAAAACTTTTTAATTTTTTAATTTCTAATTGTTAATTTTTTAATTGTTTAATTTATAATTTCTGATATTTGATTTAGGATTTTAATTTTATTTCCAACTCTCACTCTTAACTTCCAATGTAAAACCATGATACCTAGAATTAAGTTTATTTTCCCTTATGAGTTGATGGTCAGTCGTACTGTCAACTCTTGATGAGAGGTAGTATTATGACCTGTAAAAACTAACACTCTCCCATCCCCTCTGGCTTTCGGCTGACTGCCACAGTATGGATGGGTAGCAGTAAACTATGGTACAGGCATAGGTGGGTCATTGTTTGGCTGAGAGGGTGAACTGACTAAGCGAATTTCGTTGAAATCTGCGGCAGCTAATGGTCAACTTCCTTCGGATATGCGCCTGCGCAGACAGGTGGGGGTGAATTGGTACTCACAGGGGAAGGGATGAAAAACCCCAAAGCACGCACTTCATCCGTTCCCATGTCGATTCAGAATCTGAAACCCTTGGCATAAACATGGAACATCCTATTAAGTCATACACAGTTGCGAGTGGCGGGTGGTAATACGGGTAGAACCGAATGTTTGACGTTTGCCATATCAGTATAATCTTTTTCCTGGTAGAAATAAATAAATCTCTATTAAATAGGCAATTGTTTAACGCAAACATAATTGCTGTCGAGCTGTGCCGGCCCTTACCTTGGGGGGGGGGGGGGGGGGGCGTGCATAAATGGGTAACTAAGCTTTCCATTAGAGAGGAACTTTCTTGGTGCAAATACTCCGACTGTATACAACAGACGACAAAAGCCATTGATATATGAAAAAAGTCAAGCAATTTTCTTTGTTTATCCCATCTACGTGAGGTAGATGAATATTAATTGGTCTGTATTCTGTTACACACTGTGTTTTATACTGCAGTGTTGCTAAGGCTCTCCCAATGTTATGGTCTGTTCTTCAAATGAGTTCTACCTGTCAGTTTGTGTGGCCATTAAAAAAATATCTTAAACACCTGGCATAATTAAGTGTAATTTGTATGAAATGGTGTGTGAAATAAACACTTCCGTTGATTATTAAACGCTGTGTCATCCTTTAGGTTTATTTAATTTAATCTGTTTCAGTCAGCTTATGTTTATCGAATTATATTGCACAGAAATCATAATCTCGGGAATGAGTGAGGAAATGTTTTACTTTCTCAACACTCAAATATGTGTAGCTTACAGTTACATACAGCATACACACATCTAGATATGTATTTGCTTACGGATAGACCGTGACAAATACACGCACAGGGGCATACATATACACGCCAAACGCACCAAAACACACACATTAATGTGTAACCATAGGCCATACACATACACACACAAACATATATACACACGCGCGCGCACAGAGGCATACGCACTCACGCTTAGGTACACGTGCACAAATAAATGTATCCACACAGACACACATAAATACTCGGTAAGATGCACACGCATGGTTTCATCTGACATTCCCTTAATTATGCTAATAAATGACCATATATAGACACACGATATACAGTCTGGTGCCTCGGCAAACAGTCATTTCAAATTGATGCAAAAGTTTAGTATTTAATAACACATTAATTGAAAGTTTCTCAACTTCTGGGGCCACGCACCCCCTCTCACGGTCACGTAGTACCCGCATCCCCCCTCACACCCTATTTCCAGAGAGACCTGCCTACACGCAAATTGTAAATAATATATAATAAAATCGTTAATTTATATATGATAATTTATATAATATATACTATATATAAATAAATATTTTATATTTTTTATTTTATTATATTTATTATATTTATATATAGTATGTATCATTTGATATTTAATATTCTATTATATCATCTCTACGGGGATTCTATGTGTGTCTGAGAAGACCTACCATGAGCAATGGCAGACTGGACAGACTCGCGTCTTGGCGATCCGTGCAATAAGCACGCCCGGATGACGATGACGATGATGATGATGATGATTGGTGGTGGTGTTATCCCTATAAGGTAATGTTATTTAAGGTATCAGTAAATCCTTTAACATCAGGTTATTTTAGAAATGACTCAAATATTCTTACGAGCCAAAACATGTAATATGAAACAAATTGTATATAAGTATATGCACTTTTATAAACAAAGTGTATTTAATATTGGACACAGGAGTTCTAAAAACCACATCCTCAAAGATTCAACAAAGATTCAAATGTAAACATTTCTAAGTTGTGGAAAATACTTTTAAATGTCTAATGAACAAAGAACTATTAATCAATGTCAGTTGACTTACAAACATTTATAAGTCATTTATTCAGCTGAGTATCTCGTACAATGTTACGATACCCATATTTTCTTAGGCGGTCGTTATGTTATGTGTTTTATACTATAGTACTATAGTATAGTGCCTTACATTTTTATGTCACATTTAATCAAATTTAGGGCTTCTTAATAGTATATGCTACAGTGCTGGTACTAATCTAATCTGGCATTGATACCACTAATCCACATCTCCAACGCATGTGAGGAGTTGAGAACCTCCTCAGAAAGTATTAACAAGATTCATGATAGAAAATTTCCCCCATTTGCCACCACAGCTGACGATAGAACAAATATTTTATTTTTCACTCATCTCAATATATCACGGTGAATAAACATTATTATTATTAGATTCCAAAATCAATTTATCATGGTGACCTATATATATACAGATCGAAACATCTGCTCAACAGAAAATACTATAATTTATGATCCTCTGATATTCACTTTTACAAATATCTATATTTGCTAATTGAATACATTAAATAAAGATAAAGTTAATTAGTTTTTAACTTTACTAAATGTTTATATTCACTTCACTGATAAAAAGAAAGAAATCAGTTATTAAACTAAATTGTGTGTGTGTTTATCAATTAGTTTGCGGTTAGGACAGAAGAATTGACATAAAACGTTGATATAAAGAATACTGTAAGCATGCGCGGAGATGCTATAAAATGGCTTATGATATACGGTAAATATCCTTAAAGATAGATGATAGCAACTGCTTTTTCCGTCTTTAAAGGTCATCCTATTTTATAAGCTATTTTATAGCATCCCCGCGTATAAGCACACCATTCTTTATATTAACTTTATCCTCTTAGCGCTTCGTAAAAATCCGAGAGTTCGGTTATATATACATCATAGAACTGTATTTTTAAATGTTTATGTAACGATAAGCCTGGATGTACACCAACGAGTGAGTATTTACTATATGCATGAAATAATAAGTGATATGCTGGCAAAATTGAATCACGGGTGGATGGTTATGTTGTTATAAAATAAGCCACAGTTATAAGGCCTACAACACAATATTTACTGCAAACAAAAACAGAGGAATTCTTCCCCAAGAGAAGTATTAATATTAAATGCACCCCTCGAAAAAAAAAAAGGCCGTTCGGGATTATTTATTTGCCAAAATGAGTGGTTAGTCCCTGTTCTCTCTAAGCTGTGTGACTGTTCAGGTGCACACGTTTACTAGACAGCACTAAAAGGAAATTAATATGCACACAAAAGTGTAGGTGCTTAAACTAAAATTACAATTGATAATTATACTTATGCACAAATAATTTTGTCACAGGAAAAAATTAAAAAGAACACTGAAATTTGGAAACTGCTACTAAAGATTGAGTTAGAGAATGTTAAGTGATTTGATCATGGACATATAACCTCTCCTTTGGACTGGAGCTTCGTTGACTTCAGTCGACTTCAACTCTATATAGTTACATGCTCTAGTGTATAATAAAGTGACTTTGACAAATATAATTGTATCGGAGGGTTTTTTTACATAAGTAGAGTAAAGAAACTTGTCCAAAGGAAATACTACTAAATTTTCAAAAATCATGTTTCATACTTATCACTTCACTAAATGAGGCCACAAAAATCATGTTTCATACTTATCACTTCACTAAATGAGGCCACATAGTATTCAGTATCTGGGGTAGAGAATATATATAGAAAATATATTGATCTATTTCAACATGGCAGGTCATATTTGAAATTAAGTAACTTTTCTAACTCTGAAACTTATATTATTCGGGAGGTCAGAGAAAGCGACAGAGAAATTTGGGGCGGGGTTACTTTTATGAAAAATATTATTTATCCTTATTGAAGTTAACTTTACCTTTCATCCTAACGGGGTCGATAAAATAAAGTACCAGTAATACACTGGGGTAATTTCTGGCCTTGTGCCAACAAGTAGAAACAATTATTATCCTAAGTGAATAAAATATTCAAATTTTGGTAGTTTTCAGTCATTTATTAAATTTTTTCATTTATTTTGTGTTGTATATGTGTAATTAAGTACTGAATATATTATTTGTATACATGTGTGTGTGTGTGATTTATAAATAAAATATTTAAAATAGCATATTCGTCTTTAGTATTTGGTGGTTGTTTCTAAATTCTCTTTTATCTTTTACTTGTTACAATCGATAGACCAAGGCCATGCTGTGTATGTGTGTGTGGTGTATGTGTGTGTGGTGTTTGTGTGTGTGTGTATGTGTGTGTTTAAAGATCGAGAGGAAATTACTTTTCTTGCTGAAGAACACTCAATACTCTAGTAGAGTGTAGTAGTTTAGTATTGCTGATGTAATACGGTTACGTCGGAGTTTGATTGATCCCTGTATATAACTGGTACTTATTTAATTCAGTCGACCTTGACAGAATAAGGTGAGCAACTATATAACACAAATAGTTTGTCGCTCTATCGATTCTACTATTTACCAACCTCTCCTTTAACAGCTTCTTTCACACAAAGGAATAAATATCAAACTTTAAAATATGTATTGATTACTCTCTGTTGTTTCTTATCTCCTGCTTAAATCAACACGTAAACAGGCAACACACACACACATATGCACACACACATACAAAAAACATCACAAACGCACGTACACGTGTGTACATACATACATATTTACATATACATACACACACGCGACTGGGACGACGTGGATGGGGGAGAAGCGGGCGGCAATCGTTGCTCCAGTCCTATCAAGTGCAATATGGGCCCCAGCATTAAAAAGAGGTTAACTTTTCGACGAATTATCGTCCCCACTGAATGTGACACCTACACTCAACCCTTTAATGCAGCATGAAACCAGGATAAGCGCCATACATTTTTAACCAAACATATTTTAAATAATTGTTTCTACTTTTGGCACCAGGCCAGCAATTATCCCAGTGCATTACTGGTACTTTATTTTATCGACCCCGTAAGGATGAAAGGCAAAGTTAACCTCGGCGGGATTTGAACTCAGATCATAAAGGGAGGTAACTCTATGCTTCAAAGCATGGCGCCCGACACTCTACCAATACTGCCAATCCACCGCCCTATTTAAAATAATGGGTTTGTATTTTGAAAGCAATTTCAGTGAAAAATTTCAACAGAATATTTAGTATTCAATATTTGATTACCATTTCTGTCAAATACAGAACATACTCCAATAAATATTTTGTTAAATGAACTTCTCGCGTTAAAGAAGCACGATAATTACATATTAAAGGAAATATAAAAGTTCAGAGTTATCGAACTTGTTTCTAATGTTATCTCCCTTCGACACATTTTCATATAGTTTTTTTCTCTATTTAGTATTTTTTTTTTTTTGTAAAATTAGGCTAGTATTTCAATAGATATCATAAGAAATTTCTGTGATAGTTTAAAAACATAAAATACTAATCTCAGATATTTATTTTGCTTTATTGAAGCATGTTAAAAAATACGTATAAACTATTTACTCCTATATACAATAAATAGGGGAGATAAATAGGATTGTTCTTAAACAGTTATCTAAAAAGTTGCGTTTCGCTTTTATTTGGGGGGGGGGGGGGGGGGTCGATGTATTTTTTTTATTTATCAAATTTCTTATTTGAGAAAGATCTAAAAGGTACGGGGAAATGCTGATCATCTTTCGGGGATGCAATGTGAACATTTATACATTACTTCATATCAGTTTTAATAACCAACAGTGTTAAAAGAGATACGACGAGTGTAATAAGCTATTTGCTAGTAAAACTGATTGATAAATTGGCTAGTTTTCAGTTTTATAATTAAATAACTTCAAATGACAATACACAAAACATTGTCTAGATTAACTTATTTACTTTCTGTTCTTTAGCATATTTCTCCAAAATTAATTTTCCTAATTGATTTGTTTTTAGAATTAAAAAAATAATAATAACAAATGAATTAACTCAATTTTAACTTTGAATACATATATATAATCACGCTAATGTTGCTTCGTCACTTTTACACAATATAAATTACATTCAACAGAATAACAATCAGGCTCCGATCAAAGGATAGTATTTTGTTGTTGTCATGTAAAAGATGACAATAATTTGAAATAATTCTTTTCACCAAAGGTTTGTGAATAAACTTGACGTCATCTAACGTCATGGACAGGACCGGATTTAATGTGGGGGATGGGGACACAGTGAGAATCATTGTCAGAACCACAACATTCAGTCGAGTATTTCTTGTTTCCCTGTCAATTATGAGAAGAGTCCCATATATTGAAAATTAAACATGACCTTAGGTTTGTTCGTGAGATTTCAGACTTGTCTCTAGAATTGATGGTGCCCCAAGCAAACTAAATTTTAATACAATACGATGGACACTTGACAAACACTTAGTGTAACTTGGAAGTGATAAAGTAGAAGAGTGGGAAAAAAAGACAGAAGAGCTTTTTGCATAGTTTTCTTACATCTTCTTCACATTTGTCAACACAGTGATATAGCCTAAGTTGGGAAACCTTGACATAGACCAAGTCATTATTGAAGTGGATCTATTGACCTCCAGGCAAAGGGTTGATCGCAAAATGTCAGATTTCACATCCTCATAGAATAGAGTCATATTGCAACTCATATACTACTGATGTAGAACAGCACCATCACAACAACCTGCAGGTAAGAACTCAATGTTAAAACGAAGTGTTGTATAAATAGATTTATTGATAATATTACAACAACACCACAATGTTTCAGCAAACTGCATTTTCTAAGCTTTATCAGAGACGAAATACATGCCTACGTATATATATATATACATATGTGTGTGTGTGCACATACATATGTATGTAGTATGTACATGCGTTTAACGTCTATGTATGGATGTCCGTATGTATATATTTACATACATATATGTGTATGTATGTTCTATAATTGTTTCTACTTTTTGGCACAAGGCCAGCAATTACCCAGTGCATTACTGGTACTTTATTTTATCAACCCCGTAAAGATGAAAGGCAAAGTCAACCTCAGCGGGATTTGAACTCAGATCGTAAAGGGACGTAACTATGCTGGAAAGCATGGCATCCGACCCTCTACCGATACTGCCAATCCACAATGTACTGAAGAATGTTTCTGTGCATGTGATATGTGTAAATGTACATGTTATATGTGTGTATATGTACATGTTATATGTGTGTATATGTATATTATATATGTTATATATGTGTGTATGTATATTAGCAGCCTGACATCTATTGCGATATTGTTGATGGCAGTACCATGTTATAAACTGTAACATATAATCTTATAAATGACTGATAACTTCATCTTCTTTCTGGTTTGACACCTGATCAGGATACTTCATATCCATTGCAATATTTTCTTGGCCAGCAGGCAAATCTGTTATTGTCTTCTTTTCCACTTTTGGCTTTTCTTCCTCCACACTTACCGCGTGTTCCAACTCCTTGTGTATTTTCTGAAAGATATGTGATAGCTTATTAGACAAAATTATAAAATCTCAATATGATAGTGTAGTGTTCTGAGAGAGAGAGAGAGAGAGTGAAAGAATGTGAAAGAAAATATGACTATATATGTATATGAATATATGTGTATATATACACATACATATGGATACATATACACACACATATATATACATGTGTGTCTTTATATATATATATATATATATATATATATATATATATATATATATATATATATATATATATATATATATATATATATATATATATATATATATATATATATATATATATATATATATATATATATATATATATATATATATATATATATATATATATATATATATATATATATATATATATATATATATATATATATATGGAGGCACATGGCTTAGTGGTTAGAGCATTGGGCTTGCAATCGAAAGGTTGAGAGTTCAATTCTCAGGCCGGGTGATGTGTTGTTTCCTTGAGCAAGACACTTTATTTCACATTGCTCCAGTTTACTCAGCTGTAGAAATGAGTGGTCGTGTAGGTGCCACGGCAAAAAAGCACACAGCACTCACTGTAAATGAGGTTGGTGTTAGGAAGGGCATCCAGCTGTAGAAATCAACCCAGAATCAGCAGTTCCCGTCCCACCCTTGCAAGCAGGGAAAAAGCGGACGTAAAATGAAATGATGATGATGATGATATAGAAGTGGTTACACAACAGTTAGTTCACCATACCGAGAACAATTGTTTCACCTTAGCAGATCTTCAGTTCGTAATGGACCAATTGTTCTCAGTGTGGTGAACTAACTGTTGTGTAACCACTTCTACCTAACTCGTCCTATGGACTGAGTGTTCTACCACTACGGATATTATCTTCCAGTGTTCTACCTCTCTCTCTCTATATATATATATATATATATATATATAAATAGTCAGGACTGAATGGCTGAGCTCTTGCCATTTCAACAGCTAGTTCTATTCTGGATCTAACTGTTGAAATGGCAAGGGCTCAACAGTCAGGTCTTTATAAGATAACTATACTCTACTATGTAATGTATGTACTAATACAAGGTATTAGCTGAACATTCAAGGAACTAGCAGCTTTAGAGTCTTTGTTGACAAAGGCATATATTTGTCATTATGACAAGTTTTATGTATGGCTTGTCATCACTAAACTTCATGGCAGATGACTACAGCATCACACTGACCACTACATCATCAGTGGCTACTGCACCATTATATATTTCAGATGTCCATAAGGGAGGAAGAATTCAGTATATAATAAAGAAAATGTATATGGTTTTTTTTTTTATTCATTTTCTTACTACATAGCTATGGTATTTCAGCAAAGCTAGTGGGGGTGCTTGCTAAGCTTCTTTAGATATATATGTGTGCGCATGTGAGTATGCATGTGCGTGTACATGTGTGGTTGAACACCTTTGGTTCAAAAAATTAGGTTTTCAGTTGTTCGAATAATAGAAGAGTCTGCTCATAAAATACCTGTGCAAGTGGTTGAGTATTCCACAGTCACATGTACCTTTAATGTAATTCTCGGGGAGATTCAGCATGATACATTGTGTGACAAAGCTGCCACTTTGAAATACCAGTACAACTCCTTTTGTCAAAGCTAAGTAGACTGGAAGAATGTGAAATAATGTATCATGCTTAAGAATGTGGTGCCTGGAATTGAACTCATTAGGTGGTGGTGGTGGTGGTGGTGGTGGCGGCAGCGATGCTGAAATCTTTTTTCAGCGTGTGTCTTTATAGATAGGAGATGGTAAAAGTGTGTGTGAAAGAGAAAGAGGGGGAGTCAGCAAATGCTGAAACAAATCTTTATAGAAAGGGTATGGTAAGATTGTATGTATGAAAGAGGGGGAGAAAGAGCAATAACAAGTTTTTATAGAAATCAGATGGTAGAGAGTATATGTAAGAGAGAGGGAGACTGAGAGACTGAAAAACAGCTATAACTAGTCTCTATAGAAAGGCGGGTGGTAAGATTGTGTGTGCAATTTTTTTTAAAGATTATATTATTTAAGTGTATATATAAAACTTTTCAATAAAACATTTAAAATATCATGTTGATCTTTAATACTTGGTGCTTGTTTCTAATTAAACCATGGAATTTCTGCAGAGTTCAGCTAGTTATAAATGAAATGTGGAAAAATTCCTTACATATATTTTTCTATAAGTGAAACTTGTGAACGCTATACTGCAAGCACACAAACAGGCACTTCCTATTAAAGTAGTCAGACATATAGCCATGAGTGAATACTTCTGACATTCTCCAACTTGAGGATAGGGCCTGTTAAAGAAAAAAAAAAGATTTTATTAAAACATAAGAGGTATCAAATGTTGTGTACAGGAGAGGAGATTGCGTTGGTATGGACATGTGATGAGTATGAAGGACAACAGCTCTATAAAAAAGTACAGGACTATCAAAATTGATGGAAGCTACGGAGTGGGTAGACCCAGAATAACCTGGGATAAGGTGATAAAAACTGACCTTGTTCACTTACACCGCTCTAAGACAATGTCACTGGATCAAGATCTTTGGCACTATGCAGTTATACAGAAAACCCGCCTTCCCTTACGTACGAACTTGAACTTACAGTCAGTAGGCACCTCTTAACCCAATATACACTTTTTTAAAAACGAGTAATATAAAATTCTATACGTCTATTAATATCTTTCACAGTAAAATAGTTTCTCAAGCTATTCTTGGGTTCCTGTATTATTGACTTATCAAGCCTATTTAAATGTAAGATGTGGTTGAATACTTAAGAACTGGCAGATCAAACAATACAAGTGTTTAAACATGAAGGGAAACAAAATAAATCAATATTTACAATTGAATGCATACTTACTTACAAGTGTCTTGATGAATTACCTTGACAGAATAATATGATGAAAAACAGCCCAGAATGAAAGACACCGAAGAAACTCCAAGATGGCTTGATAACTGCACCCATCCAAGAAAAGAAAAAAAAAATGTTTCAAATAGTTTTTTACAAAAAATGTGAAACATTCACTATGGCTGCTTAGCTTTAAAGAATTGAATAATTCACAGAGGTAATACAACAAATATGTCAGATCACTCTCGAGTGCTACTGGTAACATGTAACCCAATACATCCTGTTACATTGTGAGGTCATCGGTGACTAAACCAGCAAACCCGTCAAGCTTGCTTGCTTGGCGAGGAAGGTGATTTTTGAACACCTAACAGGATGAAAAATAAATCCATCAATTTGTAAACTCAGGAGAGTCAACAGCCATCAAATAGTGTGTAAAAAAAGGAACAGGTAGACAGAGCCTATTAACCTTGATTGGCACTCTATCTAGGAGAAGGATCACTTTGATTTCAAAACTGGATTAGATAGAACTCCCTAGTCAGCTTAGTGACAACCTTTCAAGTGACCATCAACATCAACCATGTGATAAAGGCAGATGAGCTGCAGCTCAGTAGTCAGCTTCTGAGTAATGGTCAGACAAGGATTCAGGATCCACTAATGTCACTTTTTTCCTGATGAGTATCATGAACTTACAACATTGTATTGATGAGCATTGGTACAGTTGTCCATGGCCCCTAACTCTCAGTAATGATTATAGGAACAGACAAAACCAATACAACATATACCATGGAGGAAACCAAAGTATGTTTGAATGGAGGAAGGCAAATAAGACATCTGATCATAATGATGATTGAAGCTAGAAATAAAGATATTAGTAGATCTGGAAGTGACATAAGTCTGGATATAAATGAAAGTGTGGGTGGTAAGAAGAGGGCAGAGATTGTAAGAAAGACAGAGAGAGAGAGAAAGAGAAAATGAAAAGGATGAAGGATAAATAGTTACAGACAATAAAAACGAAATACTCAATCATAAGTGAGAAGAGAAGCAGCATAGTATTAGACAATTGGTAAATATTAAAGAATAGCAGAAAAATTGTAAAAAAAATGTTTCTGTAAATTTACTACTTTTAAAATAATATAGAAACTAAAAAAAAAGTCAACTCACCGTCAGAACACGCTGCTTGTAAGCAACTATAAGTCCGGTTATTCCTGGAGATACAAACTATAAACAGAATAACAAAAGACAATAAGATAAGGATACATAACATATTTTAATAGATTGAGGAAAAAGACTTGCAGGCATTTCTACATGGAGAGAGATGACTTTGATTAAATTCACCATGCCATTTGAAAGTAGAATGGAAAAAGCTCACATCTACAAGACTGAGAAATATGCCAGTCAAGCCAGTAGCCTGAGGGAAGCTGGTTTCTAGACTATAGAGATTGGAGCTAAGTGGAAGGAAGCCACAGCAGAGGAAGACCAAGAAAGACCTGGATAAAATGGTGAGAGCTGATGACAAAGGAGATGACAAAGGAACACAAAAAGTGGAGAGATGCTCTACTGAGAAGGACCT
This sequence comes from Eledone cirrhosa, assembly GCA_964016885.1. Classification (NCBI taxonomy): domain Eukaryota; kingdom Metazoa; phylum Mollusca; class Cephalopoda; order Octopoda; family Eledonidae; genus Eledone; species Eledone cirrhosa. The sequence continues at coordinate 58,991,310 of OZ024745.1, forward strand.
GTCCAACCCATGTAAGCATGGAACAATAGATGTCAAATGATGATGATCAAGATAGCACTGAAATTTGATGGACAACCACAAGTGAGAATATTGACAAACTTACTAAAAGGCCCGCTACCCAGTTGGCTCCAATTGCTGGTTCCTTCCGATAATGAGACAACTGCGCAATTAGTACTGCAGACACTGCACCTTGGAAAGACAAAGTAAGACAAAGTCATGAAACATGAAACTTGTTATGTATGTATTAGGGACCACAAAGCTGTTTTCATGTTTATGGGTGGTGGTTAATAAAATAAGCAGACAAACACACAATATATATATATCATCATCATCATCATCATCAACGTTTAACGTCCGTGTTCCACGCTTGCATGGGTTTGGACGGGGGTTTTCCCACTTGAGGCAAGAGTGATTGTCTTGCTCGCATAGGACTGTCTGGCAGGTTTTCTACAGTTGGATGCCCTTCCTAACACCAACCACATTTACAGTGTGGGGCTGGGAGGTTTTTACCGTGTTGCCTACACGGCCACATTTACAGCGTGGACTGTGTGTTTTTTTGTCGTGACACCTACACGATCTCATTTGTTTCGGCCTGGATGGTGTGGCACCAACATAACTTTACATAGAAGGGGGCGGTGTGGATGGGGTGGGGGTGGTGGGACGGGGGTGTATTTTGTTAGAGATGCCTACTGACTGTAGTAGGTTTTACTTTGTATTTAGGTAAGGTGGGTCTTCTCTATTACTGAGTACCGCCAAAGGTCTCGGTCCAGTGACATTGTCTTGGTGAGGTGTAAGTGTGTGAGGTCGGAGTTTATCAGCTCGTCCCAGGTTTTTCTGGGTCTGCCTATTCCGTGGCTACCGTCTATCTTTATTGCCCTGCACTTTGTTATACAGCTATCGTCCTTCATGCGCATCACGTGACCATACCAACGTAGCCTTCTCTCTAGTAAACAACATCTGATCCCTCTTATTTCTAATTTTTTATATATGTATATATATTAGATATATATATCATCATCATCATCATCATCATCATTGTTTAACGTCTATTTTCCATGCTAGCATGGGTTAGATGGGTTTGTCTCATTTAGGGGCAAGTTGGGTCAGGTGACCATATCTCGCTCATAATATATATATATGTGTGTATGTATGTATGTGTATATATATATATATATATATATATATACTAATTTAAAGGATCATAACATATACAATATGTATGATCATTATGTTTCTCAGGTGGATTGGCAGTATCGGTAGAGAGTCGGACGCCATGCTTTCCAGCATAGTTACGTCCCTTTGCAGTCTGAGTTCAAATCCCGCCGAGGTTAACTTTGCCTTTCATCCTTACGGGGTCGATAAAATAAAGTACCAGTAATGTACTGGGTAATTGCTGGCCTTGTGCCTAAAGTAGAAACAATTATGTTTCTCAGTGAAAAAGCTCAATAGGTGTTTGTCCAGAGCATCAATAATTTAAATTTATTAAAAAAATATATGTATACAGTCATATATCATTAGAGAAACATATAGTATTCTGTATGTATATATAAAAAAACATATAATATTTAGGAAACACCATATGTTTTAAGGTGGAAAAACTAAAATTCCTTACAGCGCTGTTTCATATCTCCTAGAATTAATCCAACATCATTGGATGCCATCGAAGTCGCAGGTTTTATATCAGAATGACCTTCTCCTAGAGAAATGTCTTAATGAAGACTAGGAGTCTCTCACTCCACAAAAATAAAAATTTATTGGATGATTGTTGACTCTCCTGAATTCCTTCTTTCTTTGACAGGTTTTGTTCATCATCCTGTAAGGTGCCAAAAAAATCCCTCCTTACCAAGCAACCTTGGTGGGGTTGCCGGTTTAGTCGCCAATGACCCGATCTTGCACAGGTTGTACTGGGTTACACGTTACCAGTAGCACTGAAGAGTATACATGATGGCTGCCCCCTCACTATCGAGTATGGCCATTGCACGATATAACATTATTAATAATTATTAATTAATGTTACTGTGCAATGCCTGTGAGTGAAGATTTTTTTTTAAGTGAGGAAAGACTGTGCACTGAGCCAATCCCACTCTCTGGGCAACAGTAGCTATAACCCAAAAAGAAGAAAAGATCAACATATACATACATACATGCATGCATGGAAAAATGGACATTAAACGATGATGATGATGATACATACATAATGAGAGAGAGAGACAGAGACAGAAAGAAAGAGAGAGACCTATTAAGTGAGGAGAAAAAAGGAAAGATGAAGAAAATTCATCAAAAACAAAATAATTAAGCCTCACTAAAGTTTCTAAATATATTTGCAATTAATATTAGTCACTTGTGACACTTTTAAAGCTAATTATTAAGAAGTCGTTTGTTTATCTCTGTCATGGATAATACCATGTTATTTATCTATTGAAGTAAGATATTATTAAGACAATATCACCAATATCTATCTTAACATTTCTCTCTCTCTCACACCTCTCTCTCTCTCTCTCCCTCCCACACACACACACACAATAGTAATATTTGTTTATAATGTATATCTGTTTTAAATACTTTCAATCTTTGCACACATCTTAGACATGCCTGGCTGATGGTATTTCTGTGTCTGTAGATTTTATTCTGATCCAACAATATCACTTCTCCTGGTAGTAGAGCCATGCCAAAGATTTCTGGGAGTTGACCATAATCCCCTTGAATATCTTGCATTTTTTTTTGGGGGGGGGGGGGGGGGTCTAGCTCTTTATGTTCTGGGTTCAAATCCCACTGAAGTCAACTTTATCTTTCATCCTTTTGAGGTTGATATATAAAGTACCAGTCAAGTACTGGGGATGATATAAATCAAGTGACTGATTATACTCAAAGCAATTCCAAAAGCATTTTTATTTTTTACTATTTTAGTCAGGTTGGAAACTGGAGACCTGGTCTAAAGGCATCTATGAGAGTGCACTCCACTAAAGGCACCCAAGAGCCAGATGCTGGTGTAAAACTGGTCAATGTATTAAGTCTTATCATTTGAACATTTTACTCTTTATGACAAATTCAAAATATGGTGCCTCAATTTTATGAATCAGATAAACAAAAGAAAAACCTTTTAGTGGCCAATTTTTTTTCTAAGGAATATAACAAAGAGAGACAATACATTGAAAATGTGAGAAATATAAAAAAGAAACTGTCATGCAGTCAATGACACTATAGTAAATCAATCAAATGAGCAAAATCCCACTATCAATGCAGCACATGTCAAAATATAATAACATTTGTGAATAAATTTGTGAAAAAGCCAAAACTACAAGGGAGTCCCCTTGTATTAGATTCTCTGATCTCATTGCTGTGTGCAGCTAAGCAGTAATTGGAAAACTTCCAAGCATTGATTGCTTGAAAAGAGCAATGAGAAATTTCAGATTTAAAAAGAATGAAAGATCCAGCCTCCTACTTTATCGAAAAAATATAAATTTTCTTCAAGATTTTACAAAGTTGTCAAGGAAAAATTTTTTTTTTTTGTTTTGTTTTTTTTTTTGTTCTGTTGATTGTGAAAATAATGAAAACCACATATCTTTGCAACAAAACAAAATTCTTAATTCTTGTTGAAATCCAATCACTGGTATGCACCTGAAATCTTCAAATCAGTGTTGTTATAACTTTATCAATTATAGAAACTGCATGGATTAGAAAAAAATGCATCCATCTCTTTCAGTTATCTGACAAATCAGCACAAACTTTTAAAATATTACTGGAAAATACCAAAAAATGTTGTCCTACTCTAAGCCCTTTATCAGGAACAACAGATTATGAGGCAATTATTAAAGCTTGCAATCAGGTTTTTTCCCAACACAAATCAGTGAGGATTTTTATTTTGTTTATGTTGGGGGCTGCTTTTCCCAATCATCTTGCATACTATTCAATTGATTTAAAACAAAAGTGTGAAGCACATGCAGAATGGATGCCTAAACATGTAATCATAGAAGAATTGATCAAAAATATTTGATAGAGATATACCTCCAGAGAAAGCAGTTATTGATGGTTTTGAGGATACATAGAGATGTTATGGTGTTGACCAAAATAATTTCTACATCAAAGATTGAATTTAAGGTCTTTGGTTTTACTCTTTTACTGGTCTCAGTCATTAGATTGTGGCCAAGCTGTCATGCCATCATGATTTTAGTCAATTATATCAATCCCAGTACTTATTTTTTCAAGTCTGGTACTTATTTTATTGATTTTATTTTGATAATGAAATGTGGAATGTATATGATCCAGTCTTACTTAAAACCATCAATTCCTTTGAAAGCTACATTGGGGTTTTTAAGTTCAGTTAACTGCTTAGACTACCACCAAAAGATTTGTAGATTCATAGAATGCTTTAAAGAGCACAAAGTTTAAAGAATATATTGAGCTAAAGTTAAACAATATATTGCAGTTGAAGAGTGTTTTTTAAAGAGATGCAAACATTGCAACTGCACCAAAGGAATAAAAGAGCTTCTTGAGAACTACAACCTTAATGAGTATACTATTCCATATTTAAGAGGATTTAACCCATAACATCACATTTTGAAAATTCATTCAAAGTTTTGTCAATGTTTTCATATTTTAAATATATATTTTGAAGGAAATAAGTATATACATTTTATTTGTGAACTATTTATTGAAATTATGATATTAATTAACAATTTGCCATTGGTAAATATGTGGAATGGTTAATATGTGAATCAGTTAATATGTGAATCGGTTAATATGTGAATCAGTTAATATGTGAATCGGTTAATATGTGAATCAGTTAGTTGTTTTTAGGTGAATTTGGTAATTAATGGGCTGTTGGTAGGTGTATTTTTAGTTCAGGAATTCTCTTTTTGTCAGTTTAAATACATGTTCAGGTATAATTACGATGTCAGTACGTACATACATACTTGTAAACACATACATCCACAAACATACATACAAACATGGGCACACATACATGCACACACACATACACACCCACACATATATACATGCATACATACATACATACATACAGTAAAGAAACACTGAGAAAGATTGGGACAGAGGTGGTTAGAACTAATCTCAAAATACTGAACCTCACAGAGGAGATGGCAAAGACTGCAAATGGAGGGAAGATGTCCAATCCTTGGAAAAGCAGGTGTAAAATTTTGATGATGATGATGATGATATGCACACACACACACACACACTCACTCATGTACTAAATAGATGTGTCCACCCTTAATATGAATGTAATTACACATGCCTACTACACAATAAGGTGGTGGCGTCTAACCTAGTAGTTAATGTGTTGGACTTACAATCATAATGAGGTGGGTTTGATTCCTGGGCCAAGTTATGTGTTGTGTTCTTGAGCAAAATGCTTCATTTCACATTGCTCCAGTATACTCAGCTAAAAATGAGTACCAGTAATAGCTGGAGATTTAATCCTGTGATGAACTGGCGTCCTGTCCATGGGACAAGTCTTGTACTCTCAGTCACTTAATGCTATAAAAACCAGAATAAGCACCAAGCTGATGAAACTCTGAGCTCAAGACAGACTTTGGACTGTTTTAAGCTACACAATAACTCATAAATACCCTGAACTGTTTTGTGTCTTGATGACAAAAAGACACCTTGACACCTTGGACAGTGAACAGTTTGAATGCTGCTAAGAACTTAAATAAATCTAAATTAACACATACATATGTGTATATGTGAATATGTGTGGTAAGTGATGAGTGTGGTGAGTGTGTATTTAGTGTGTGAATATGTGTGGTGTGTATGGTGTGTATAGTAGTAGTAGTATCATTATTAACACATTTTAACACATTTAGGCGCTGGATTGGCAATATTGGTAGAGGGTTGAATGCCATGCTTTGCAGCATAGAGTTACACCATTTTACGGTCTGAGTTCAAATCCCGCCGAGGTTAACTTTGAATTTTATCCTTACGGGATCGATAAAATGAAGCAGCAGTAATGCGCTGGGATAATTGCTGGCCTTGTGCCAAAAGTAGAAACAATTATTAACACATTTTCATGACTGGCACCATGAATCGACTTGCACTATATTTTTGGCAATAATATCCATCAGTTATGACACCTTTTAATCATAGGTCAATCACACTATTTTTTTTCTTTTTTAGTCCCATAATATGAAGATAGCATTACAAGTTAATTAACTGCTTGAATTGATAATCTGGGAGTTTATATTAACATGAAGTTAATATAAAGAGTAGTGCACTCATGCAGGGAGATGTTATAAAATAGCTTATAAAATAGAGTGAAGACCCTTAAAGATGGAAAAAGAAGTTACCATTGACTTCTCGAGGAATTTCCCAAACACTGGCTAGGCACTTTGAACCATTAGGCATAGCCACCAATGTCAACTTCTTTTTTCATCATTAAGGGTTTCACACTATTTTATAAGCTATCCTATAGCATCTCAATGCATGAGCACACCACTCTTTATATCAACTTTATCCTATCAGCACTTTGTAAAAGTTTGAGAGTTTGGCTACGTATATACAATGTCTTATTAATATATATGTCATATTGGTTGATAAATATAGAAATTGAGTATGTAATATTGTTTTATCATTCTGAATTCCATTAGCATTAATCCAAAAGCTCTAAGTGAATGCCACAAGATTATAAGATTTTGAAAGCTATAAATGGTGTTTATGGACAAATACATGATAGATGGATATGTTGGTTTGTTTCATTGATTTAAATATAGGTTGACAGATTAAACTATTAAGCTTTTGGTATCTATTGTAGTTCATTGAGAAATGGCAACTCACTTCAGCTTCAAACCAAGCATATGGTAGCAAGATCTACTAGAAATATCAGCCAAATCTCTGTCATGCTGTCTATAAAAAGAAAGAAGTACTCATTAGATAATAGAGTCCTAGATGTTCTATAATTGGAGATAGAAATGTGGTGTGATTATGGTTTGAATGCCCTTCATCAAACGTTTGCTTAATCATAACTGACTTGGGGCTTAAACAACAACAGCAGTAACATTGATAATGGTAATGACAACTAAGCAGACTAGCAACCAAATAACTGAAATAAACAAAGAATCTAGAACAGTGATTATTTCAACATGCAGTTGACCCGTTTGTATAGTTCTATAATTAATTCTGTGAAGTAAGTTTAGGTCTTGTGTCAAGTATTACATGTATTTATATGGTAAATGATAGTTAAGACTTAAAGCATGAATAAAATGTTTAAAACAAAACATTCAAAATGTTTCTCAAGAGAATATCAAGCACTGGATTATGGCACCTGCCTCAAAGATTTGTGCAGTTCTTGAAATTTCTTTAAAATAAAACCTGATTTTGAATGAAAGACTTGATTTTGTGCTGTTTTTTGCCAAACAATAATAATAATAATAAAACACAGACAAATACATAACCAAAACCCCAGATAGCACTACTAGGCACTGTACACATATTATAAAAAGTACTATCAATACAATAGAAACAACATCATCAAAAACTACACTGCTCATACCCAAGGGACTCAGAGCTGTGTTCAGTAAAGCAGTAATACTGCGAAATAAAAATAATAATAGAAATAGTAATAATAATAAGAAGAAGAAACAGTTTCAGTACCAACAGGTAGTGATCTGTTGAACTGTTTAATGATAAACTTACCAAAAAAGGCTGCCAAAGATGAAATAATTCCAATGAATAAGGCATACCATAGTCTAACATCCTTCCTGAGATGTAAAGCCAATCTTTCTTGTTCCACCATCTTGTTTGGTTTGTTTAGGAAACAATTTCTCTGAAATCCAGTGAACAGCTTTTACTGATCTCAATATTATAGTTTATTGTTTAAACTTGATTTGTTTCTTCATGAAAATCTTGTTTCACTTTGTTTCTGTAGTGTTTTGTTTGTTATTGTTATGGTTATTTAGTACCAGATCAGCACTGATAGAGCAGATATGTAATCAAAAGCGTTCCATTTGTGACCATCCCCATCTTTATTTAGACGAAGTTTACGCTGGATTACAATTATCGAATGTGTTTATTTCAATTTATTTTTTCTTGTTATTTTCTTATTTCTTAAGGTAGTAAGTAGAATGTGTATAATTTGAGAGATATTTATTAACTACTAATGATCAGCTACTATTTCTAGCAACCTTTGAGTCACTATGTAAGGCACATCTTGTTGTTCCTCATATTAATAGTGTTGATTATTATCATTATAATATTGCACTGTGTGTTGTGTTTCTTCTTCTTTTGATATAGTAATATTAATGCTGTTTGTCTTTGTTGCAATTGTTAGTTCTGTTTTGTTCAACTATAATTGTAGCTATAAATGTAGTCAGTCAAAGCAGAAGTCAATGATTTCTTGTTCACAAAACTGAATTCTTAGTGTTGTTGGTTGTTTGGTTTGTCTTATATACTTTATTGCTTCTATAGTGGTGACAGGTGATGCAATGATAAGGTTTCTCTTGCCATTAGTGGTTTGTATGTGTGTGTGGTGGTTGTAGTAGTGGCTGTGGTGCTAATGGTGGGGAACATAATGGTGGTGGTAGTGCTGATGGTTGTGGTGCTGGTTGTGGTAGTGGTACTGGTGGTGCTGGCGCTGGTGGTTGTGGTGGTGGTGGTGGTGTTGGTGCTGGTGGTGGTGGTGGTGTTGGTGCTGGTGCTGGTGGTGCTGGTGGTTGTGGTAATGATGGTTGTGCTGGTAGTGGTGGTGGTGCTGGTGGTGCTGGTGCTGGTGGTGCTGGTGGTTGTGGTAATGGTGGTTGTGCTGGTAGTGGTGGTGGTGCTGATGGTGCTGGTGCTGGTGCTGATGGTGCTGGTGCTGGTGCTGGTGCTGATGGTTGTGGTGGTGTTGGTGGTGGTGCTGGTGGTTGTGGTAATGATGGTTGTGCTGGTAGTGGTGGTGGTGGTGTTGGTGCTGGTGCTGGTGGTGCTGGTGGTTGTGGTAATGATGGTTGTGCTGGTAGTGGTGGTGGTGGTGTTGGTGCTGGTGCTGGTGGTGCTGGTGGTTGTGCTGGTAGTGGTGGTGGTGCTGGTGGTGCTGGTGCAGGTGGTTGTGGTGGTGTTGGTGGTGCTGGTGCTGGTGCTGGTGGTTGTGGTAATGGTGCTGGTGCTGGTTGTGGTAGTGGTACTGGTGGTGGTGGTGGTGGTTATGGTTGTGGTGGTGCTGGTGCTGATGCTGGTGGTAATGGTGGTTGTGCTGGTAGTGGTGGTGGTGCTGGTGCTGGTAGTGGTGGTGGTGGTGGTGCTGCTGGTGGTGGTGCTGGTGCTGGTAGTGGTGGTGGTGCTGCTGGTGGTGGTGCTGGTGGTGGTGCTGGTGCTGGTAGTGGTGGTGGTGGTGGTGGTGCTGGTGCTGGTGGTTGTGGTGGTGGTGGTTGTGGTGGTGGTGGTTGTGGTGGTGGTGGTGGTGGTGGTGGTTGTGGTAGTGGTGATGGTGTTGGTGTTGGTGCTGGTGCTGCTGAACATGGTGGTGGTGGTTGTGGTAGTGGTGGTTGTACTGGTAGTGGGGGTTGTGGTGCTGGTTGTGGTGGTGGTGCTGGTGTTGTGAAGTTCATTACTGCAATCTTTCTAACAATAGATATCAATCTTCTTGGTGTTATTGATATGATATTGTATTGTATTGTGTTGTTGTTATCACTTTTGTTATTGTTGTTATTGCTGCTGTAGTAGTAGTTGTTGATGTTATTGTTGTTGCTGTTCTAGTGGTAGTTGTTGCTGTTGTTGTCATCGTTGTTATTGTTGTTGTTGTTGTTGTAGTAGTAGTTGTTTCTTTTGTTGTTTAGCTCTACATCAGCTCAGATTGAGTAGACTGATGATGGTCAAAGGTGTTGCAGCCATGACCATCCAATTTTTTGGTGGAGGGTATACCAAGGACTACATTGTCCAAAGTGTCCTTTCTACTTTTTATTTTCATATGGTTGAGTGTTATGTGAGGGAGATTTAGTGATTATTTCTAGCAAGTTATTGACCACATAGAGGATCTCTCAATAATTCCTGATACAATATAGTGTTAATGATTTAAGCATTTTTATCATTGATATGATGTCAGTGCTGTTGTGGGGGTGGGAGAAGTTATTAACCCTTTACCACTTACATTACTCTATATTTATCTCACATAATATCGAATCTATGAGATTTTGATATTGTTTATTTTGAGAACAATACCTTAACATCAGTGTGAGCAGCTGGTTATGGCCGGTTTGAACAGAAAGAGGTGACTCCCCCCCCCCCCCACCCCCACACACACACACACTTTTTAGGAACAGGGGACAAACCATCTTTTGTCCCCCTTACTTTTTCCCAATTAAAAAACAAAGAAAATCCCACTAACAAGTCATACATATGTATAACACATATTTTTACATGTTTATTTATGTACATATATTTATATGAATATATATAGACCCTAAGTTGTAATCAGTATTGAACTTTGTTCGTTCGATATTTATATCCATTTGCTAAAAATTAAAAAAGATCAACCCATCAAAAATTTGAATGAGAATTGTATAACATTTGTATATGTATTTGTCTCACTAAGTGAATATAGATAAATAAACAATACATTGTTTATCAAACTCACAATGGAAATGCAAATAATTTTATTTTCTACTCTTGAATTTCAGCTGCTCCTGTTTTTCCGTTGTATATAATATCCTCAATTGTTAACGTCTCAGACAACATTTTCATTGATCACGACACATAAAACCCATCACCTTTTTTCAAGTGAGCTTTTTCTGCACACACACACACACAGACAGACAGAGGAGATAACGAAGGACCGTGACAGGTGGAGAGTTGCTGTGCTGAATAGGACCCGGCCCACCCTTGTAAGCAGGGAAAAGCGGACGTAAAATGATGATGATGTCTTATTACTTTTTCTTGGGATTAATTTACATTTAGGACATTTTAAGAATTAATATAGATATTATCTTCATAATATAAAACTAACATCACAATTTTAGAGATTTGTTGTAGAGTTAAATCTTAAATATTTTCTTTTTGATAAAGAGCTTTTTCGAAGATAGTTCAATCAGAAAGAGTCCGTTTGCAATACTAATATGCTCCTTTTAGCAATACTAACATGTTCCTTTAAGAATCAATAAATGTTGATTCGTCCCCCTCACATTTTTAAGACAAACGAGGCTCCTGCATACATATCTACATACATACATATGTGTGTGTGTGTGCACAGTCAACATCATCATTTTTTCATCATCATTTTACGTCTGCTTTTCCCTGCTTGCAAGGGTGGGATGGAAACTGATTCTGGCTTGATTTCTACAGCTGGATGCCCTTCCTAACACCAACCTCATTTACAGTGAGTGCTGGGTGCTTTTTTGCCGTGGCACCTCCACGACCACTTTGCAGTGGAATGATAGGGACCCCAGTCCCTATCATCTCATTTCTACAGCTGAGTAAACTGGAACAATGTGAAATAAAGTGTCTTGCTCAAGGAAACAACACATCACCCGGTCTGAAAATTGAACTCACAACCTTTCGATTGCAAGGCCAATGCTCTAACCACTAAGCCATGTGCCTCCAAAATATATTTCTACATGTGTATGAGTGTATTTGTATATGTATTTGTGTACATGTATATGTGAGAGGGAAAGACAGAGAGGGAGAGTGAGAGAGAGAAATTGTTGAATGTAATTAGCTAGTCACATGGAAAAAGAATTGAAATGAGATTATCTGATCAAATTAAACACAATGTCATATTCAATTTCTTGTCACCTTTTCATCTTTTGTTTTTGTTTTGTCCTAATTCTTTCTTATCTTTCTTGGCCAATTATTATCCATATTACACTCATCATAATCATCATCATCGTTTAACAGCCATTTTTCCACACTATTTTTAGTTATTTATTTTCCAAATAAAGATATCAGTTTGAAACAAACCAATCATTCAATATAACTGAAAAGGTGAATGTCTTGCTTACATAAAACATCCAAGCCAGCCGAGAGGCAGGAGTAGATTGTCTGGTTGACATGACCCTTCCATTTTGACGTACACCTATTTGCCTCAAGTTCTATTTCTTTTACAGCTTTTTATTTTTTACTTGTAAATACAGCATCTACACTACTTGTACATGTATACACCTGTAACCTAAACATAAATCATATGTATCTAGAGCTGATTATTATAATCCTTCTGGGGCAGTTTGAAATGGAGCCTACATTTCACATCTGGTAAAGGCCTTGTACCAGATTCTGAAGCATATATTTGACATCAGACTTGGGTTTATTATCAGCTTTTCACAGAGTATAGTAATTAGTTGTATGTTGATGAAGGCACAACAGGTTAGACCATATCCTTTTTTACAAACGTCTTCTGTATCTTCGGTTTAACTAAGGACATATTAATAATTGCTAGAGCAAGAGAGGCAAAAATTAATGAAAGTGATATCATTTGTATATTTTCTTTAACTCTTTAACAATTACTTGTGGCATTTAAATGAAATAGATTTTTGTGATTTCTTTTCTAGTGAAAATTGTGACATTATTCATGTGACTATATGAGTATTTCCATTCCTCAACTAAATACCAAAAAGCATTTAGATCTATGTACAGTATTCCCTACCATACCACACTGTTCTTAAAACATCTGTAACAATATTGATTTCTAACATAGGTGCAAGACCTCAAGTTTGGAGGAGTAGTTGTCAAATATATATTCCCTAGCAGGATGAAAAAGAAGGATGACAAAAGTGAAGTTTACACTGGTGAGATATGAACTCAGAGTGTATATAATTGTAATATCAATAATAGACCATTTATGTGCATATAAACATACATATATACATATATACAATGATATTAAATAAATGGAAACTATATTTAGTTTCCATTTATTTAATATCATTGAATATTATACTCCAGAAAACCTATTGAGTGCTTTGAATCAATTATAAACATTTATATTTGCTGAATTACCAACAAATTAAATATCCCTTTTGCTTATATACATATATATATATATATATATATATATATATAGACACACACATATATATATGTGTGTGTGTGTGTATATTTATTCAATTGAAGAAAGTTGGTTGATTAAAAATCTGCCATTTTTTTCTTAACAGACGTGAAGCACTCCATGGTTTTTATTCATCCAGAGTCTTAACATAATAAACATAGATAAATGTATGTATACATATATGTATATATATATGTACATATATATATATATATGTGTATATATATATATTATAAAACATGTCTATAGAATCACCAGATAAAATATATACCGTTTCCTCTCTCAATTAGCATAATTAACCATATAAAAAATCAATTAGACCAAGCTATAAGAATAAAAGCTCCTATGAAGAAATCTCCGACAAATAACCGAAAGCAGCCCTTCGCGGCGGTGGCGACGGAGTATTTATCGAGTATTTCGACAGCGTGTATAAATCGACCAGATATACAGTCAACTAAACAGAATTAGTTGAATGTATTCTTGGCGCGAGCACTTTGGAAAATTAATTGTCTAAATTTGAGCTAACTCCTGAAGAGTCCGGTGCTCTAGATTTCCAATGTTATCGGATATCTTAAAATGCGGACGAAACCATGGTAGAGGTAACTAAATATGTACACTTTTCTTCTAGTTTATTTTACACCTAATTCTGTTTAGTTGACTGTATATCTGGTCGATTTATACACGCTGTCGAAATACTCGATAAATACTCCGTTGCTTGAACAGCTCTCTATCTAAAATCTGTAATCTCTGCCTAAATGAAAAATTTACCATTATCTCTAACCTAGATTCTATAATAAATAGACGCTCAGATTTGTTTTCTATCTGCCTGCATAAATTCCATAGAACTTTTCACAAAGTATACAGTTAATATTCAATTCTTTATCAATTTAGAATCTTTTCTCAAAGGCACATATACATACACCTCTTTAAAATATACCCATCTACCTTACTTTAAAGGGCATTATACACTCTATAATACTCGTTTACTCATTACCCTCATTCTATCTTCTCGTAAAATCATAGCATTTGTTTTTGTCATTTGAATATTCATCCGCAATCATTATTATTTTTTCTCTCTATCATAAATCTTTTTAATCTCAATTTCATCCTTAATTTATTATTATTTTTTTCTCCCCATCAACGAACTCATTATTAATACATATTAACTCTTTATTCGCACATATCATATACAAACTTTAACTTCACATTATTTTTCTCAAATCCTTCTACACACAAACCTTAACAATTTTTCTCTTCGCTAATTTTGAAATTGCCACAATACATACATTTCTTCTTTTGACGTTAGAATATTCACCCACAATTATTATTTTTTTCTCTCTATCTTCATACATAATTTCCCTTCGTTAATTTTCAAATTCCTTTAATTTATACATTATCTTCCAACGGTTCCCAACCTCTCTATATTAAAACAATATATCTTTTTCTCAGTTATAAAAACTATCTCTTTCTCTCTATCACCCATCTCTCCCTCTCCACCTTCACTCTCATCTCCTCCCCCCTTTTTTTTTCATCCTTTCCCCCCCCCCTCCCTAAATAAAATATTTTTCCTCGCACATATCCTCCCTTCGTTAATTTTCAAAATTTTTAATTTATACAGTATCTTCCAACGGTTTTCAACCTCTCTATGTAAAAAATATATTTCCTCTCAGTTATAAAAACTATCTCTTTCTCTCTATCACCCATCTCTCCCTCTCATCTCCTCCCCTTTCATCCTTCCCCCCCCCCCTCTCTAAATAAAATATTTTTCCCAATATCACACATCAATCTAAAACCATTTTTCATATGTTGATTTAAAACTGCACTATCCACAAGTGTTTTTTAGCCTTCATATCATGTTCTCCTGTTTTATCTGATGAAAACACAAATATTATTGCTTGATGATGTTTGTTTTTGAAATGCGCATAATAAAATATATGGAACTCCTTTAACCATCTTTTGATCTTATATTATATGTGTGTATATATATATATATATATATATATATATATATATATATATATATATATATATATATATGTATATATATATATATATATATGTCAGGTCACCAGTTGGTGCTACTGGTAACATGTATCCCAGTACAACCTGTCTCATGGTCGGGTCGTTGGCGACTAAACTGGCAACCCTACCAAGGTTTCTTGGTGAGGAGGGTGACTTTGGACATCCTGCAGGAATAAAAACAAAACCTGTCAAAGGGAAAAGGAGCTCTTAAGAGTCAATGGCCATCCAAAATCAACTCGCTAGCTGGACTAAAAAGTCACACTTGTTCTTTTCCTGGGTCATGTATTTTCGTCGCTCTGGTAATGCGGTTGGACTGCCGACCGCTATATCTGATTTGCTAAGCTGTTTGAACGTAATATTATTACTCTGGGGTCTTACCTCATCCGAGTGCTAAAGCTACAGACCGATTATGCATATATGCTAGCTTGGCCGTATACTAAAGCTTCGTCAATGCTGTACTAAAATTTATATTTACTCCTAGAATTAACGATTAACTGATTAATTTAATTGGATGATTCTATTGATTGATTAATTGTTTAAGTTTGTTTGATAACTTCTAGTCGAGTGCTTTATTCGGTTTGTATAAGGGGATTCATTCCTTTACCTCAAATTAGAATACACCGCCTAAGTGGGGGTTACCTCCCTTGGAGAAAACCACGTGTCTGTGGCGACCTTTAAAGTTACAACAAACCCGCTTTGGCTAAGAACGAAAGACTTGCTGAAGAAGTAAATCCTATGTTCTGTCGTCAAAAACCATTATATTGCAGACT